>JXTB01000267.1:462731-488274 GCA_002914805.1 Parasponia andersonii | reverse complement strand
TTTCCAACTATGGGTGTTTAGATTCTTGTACCTATTGTTGAGCCATCTTATAATTTTGATTTTTCCATGTGCGTCCTTATACCATAACATAGTGCGGTACGGTATGTTGGCGGGGCTTTGATGCCAAGTGAGGACTGTCTGTTTCACGCTTCCATTAACTCGTGTTCGGTTTACTACACGCAAATTCTGTAGTCAAGTATTCCCTACACTCTCAGTGGCTATTTCTTAAAATATTGTTCTTGTTCTCGGTTTGTACTTGATTTTTGGGACGAAATTCTTATAAGGAGGGGAGAATGTAAAATCCTAGCTTTTTTAAGGGTAATATGGTCTTTTGACTAGATTTTTTTTTCAAAAAAGAAAAACTAATTAAATATATATATATACATTACACTCTCTCTCCCCTTCGTCCCCCCCTCCCGATAACCCACTTTCTCTCACCTCCCTCTCATTCTCTTAGCCAAAAGAGGACCAAGGAGCATCGCTACCACCTCACCCATCATCCGACTAGGGTTGTCGCTGGCGAGCCCCTCCAGTGTCACCAAGAAGCCACGCCACTCAACCCCCAGCCATCGACGAGAGGCACGTTGACGGAAAATGCCATTTTTGGCTGTTTGGAAGTTTTCGTCACCGGTGACAATTCCAGCCGTTTCAAGTCGCATTCTTGGGCTCGTTGGGTTCGTATCGTCGAAAGGAACCTCAAGATATATTTCACAATCCCATTTTGCCCGGATTGAAAGTTGTCATTTTAGGGTATTTTGATTTTCGAATTTTAGTTTTCGATCCGACCGTTAGATTTCGTTTTGTTTTTATTTTTTGAATGTACTCGGAAAATGGAGAAGTTTGATATATATATTGTGTTGTTTGGTGATCGACATGAAAATCGAGATCAGACGGTCGAGATTTTGCCTCGTTTTGTATACCACCGGTCCGGTGAGGACCCAGACTCGAATTGGATAAGTTATATGTCTAACCTGGCTATTTTGGGTACTAGGAATTCAGTGAAAAGGTCCGTTTGTGGAATTGAAGCTCCGACGAGAAGTTGGTTTTTTCACAAGAGGACGATTGAGCGCGTGGGATTAGTTCCCGACCCTCCGAGTGATCGTCCAGCAGCAGCTTGAGCATCCAATAGTGTGGTATCGCTATTTTAGTGATGTAGCGATTCAGTTACCTCTCTTTTACATCATTTTGAATAAAACTCATTTTTTGCAACATATGAGAACAAATGTAATTTTAGAACTTTTAAATATCTATGATGAAATTAAATGGTATGATTTATATATTGGATTGCTCTGGGACTTTTCTGAATGCATGTTATTTTGGGATATATTAAAATAGGGCTGTTATGCTGCCCATTTTTCTACAAAATTCAATTAATTATTTTATTAAAAACCAGAGCATCATTTGAACTTAAATTTCTGCATGGCTACTTTTACACATCAATTCAGAGTACACGTGTCATAGGATCACACATGAGCCCCAGGTTAGCATCATGGGGTTTTTACAGTGTGTCGCTATGGCCCCACCGACGTTGCAGAGTCTGTGAACCTAAGCAGGATTTTTCTTCTGATTACCTCCCCATTTGGCAGGTGTAGGAAATGCGGTTGCCCTTCCAAGTTTGGTAGGCGACACACGGGTATCCCCTCCGGTTATGAGCTAGGTGTTAGGCAGGCTGTATGGCACGCGTAGTGCCAACACCCTAATTTCCATTGATGAGAGGTTGTGAACTCATAGGTATGGGTGGATTTGTATCATGTGTTTGTGGACTGATTAGTTTTGAGATATTATGTTTTCCGTACCTCTATATATATATATGTATATATGGACTCTCAGTTTTGGATATTTATATGAATATATGCACATATGGTTTTGTAAAGTTATTTTGGATTAAAGTAATCATGTAGGGGCCTTCCATCATTAAAAAGGTTTTAATTGAGGTAACAACTTTCCTACTGAGCTTTCAAGCTCACCTCTTCTCTTTTTCCCCCCTTTCAGGTGATCACTCATTCGAGTCAGTTGTCTCGATGGCTAGGCAAGTCGCTTGGCTTAGGCTCGTAGTGCTATTTCTCCTTGGGTTGGTACTTTTCTTTGTCTCCTTCTTTCTCCATGTCTAATTGTTTAGCCAAGTCTATTGAGTCTACTAAGTGAATGTATGAGGATGTATTTACTACCATTTGAGGATTTGGTATATATATGGGACCCTATAGTTCCCAAGGAGCATATTTTTAAAGTTTTAAGTACCTGAAATTTTGATTAATTCTGTAAACCAATTTTTGGATTTTCCAACTCAAAATTTACGAACTTTATTTTAATTAACTTTAAAATTTTTATCAAACCAAGTTTTCGTACAAATTAACTATGTTTCATCAAATTTTAATTGGCATATCTCTCTTAATAAATTAAACTAAAGATGCGTTCCATTTTTATAGAATTTCTAATGAATCAAGGACTAAAATGAAATATCTAAGTACTGGATTTTCTCCGAATTTTGTAAAATTCCTTGTTTATATTAATTTACACTCAAAATTACTAAAAAGTCACGGCTTAGGATTTTGGGTTATGACATATGCCCTCTAATGGTAAATATTGAGTTATATCTTTTTTTTTTTGGTTAAATATTCTTCCTTTATTTACTTTTACACTTTAAAATAGTCTTAAAATTGCCTAAAATAACATTTTCACATATTTTATTTTAGGGTCTTACACTAAAAAAATCTTCTACTTTTTTGTGTTTAGTCATTTTGATTTTACTATTATTATTATTGTTATGAAGTATTCATATTTAGAGGCTTAAGAAATCAACAAAATAAGTCTTAATGTAATATAAATTATATAACATCTAAAGTAGCTCAAATATGTTATTACCTATTTATTCTTTTATATAATCTATTTAAACACATAACAAGCAAGGTGAGGGAAATAAATACCGTCCAAGTTTGGATCTTCTTTCTTACGTCTCCACCATAAAATTAAGTGCTCTCTTCTCTTGATTATAATTCTAAATTTCTAGAGTCGATGGATAAAATATTGTATCTTTTGTGGATTTGGAAGAAAGTGAGGTAGAAAGAGTTTTTTTTTTTTTTTGAGAAGGAATAATTGGAAATATGAAGATAGTTTTGGCTAAGTAGTTTGAAAGGTTAAGCATGGATTTGAATTGCTAAATGAATGATCTATTTATAGGCCATCCATGGAAGGTATCCAATAATACATACTTTTACATTCCATTAAATAATCCAAGCATCATTATTATCAATTTGTCAATATATCTTCTTTTCCTACTCCATTACCTTATCTTTTACTTTATTTTTTTACTCATCCACTACTTTTGTCTCTAATCTTTCTTCTTTTTCAATTATTTAGAATCCAATACCACTAGCTCCCAAAGAAAGTCTCCACTATATTAATCTTTTGTATACCTTTTGAATTATTTTGGAGATAAAAGTTACTAATTAGTTTTGTCTATGTCTTCCACTTTGAATTGTGGCCACTAATTTCCAAAGAACATTTCTATTATGATTTTCCTTTTTTTTTTTCCTTACCTTTTGAATTACCCATTAACTTTATCCCTTTCCTTTTCTATTCCACTCATTTAAAGTTATTACCTTCCTTAGGTAAAACTGTACTATTTTTCATCTTTTTCTATAACTTATTTTCTACCCCTAGATTGATTTGTCTACTTAATTTTTTGTATACTAAATCCTAGCTATTCAGATTATGGCATGGTACTATTTTGGTGCAACCATTAACTTTAGGTTATAAAATGTAACAATTTTAATATGACATAAACATGTCACATTTTTAATTAGGTTATATTGATGTACATAATATAATTATTGTAAAATCAATTTATTATTAAAGAAAACTAACTTAGAAATTCTAAGTTAAAATGAGGATTAACTATGATTTTCTCACGTAATAAAATTTAATATTAAAATAATAGTACGCACATAATTTCAAGTATTTGTGAATGCAAACTTAATAAAATTCGACACTAAGTATATAATAATTCTACTAATATTGCAAGTCTAAAGATTCCTAGTGGGTGACAATCTCCGCTACTTATAAAATTTTCGTCCTCAAAAATTAGAATAATTCTGGGTACTTTTCCTTCATCTCTTCTTCTCGTTCCCAAGTAGCCTCTTCCATCTTGTGGTTTCGCCATAATACCTTAACTAAAGGTATGGTCCTGCTTCTAAGAGTCTTTTCTTCATGAGCCAAAATCTTCACCGGTTTCTCCTCGTATGTCAAGTTCTCGTGAATTTCAACAGGTTCATGCTTCAATACATGTGACGGGTCTGAGATGTATTTCTTCAGTATGGATACATGGAATAGGTTATGCACTGATGCTAGTTCAGGTAGTAAAGCCAACTTATAGGCTAATTTGCCAATATGTTCTAAAATTTCGAATGGTCCAATGTATCTTGGACTCAATTTTCCTCTGTTTCCAAACCGCATTACTCCCTTTATTGGTGCTATTTTGAGAAAAACTGCGTCTCCCACTTGGAATTCTAACGGAGTTCTCCGCTTGTCTGCATAGCTTTTCTGTCTATTTTGAGTAGTTTCCATCCTTTTCTTAATTTTTTGTATAGGTTCAGTGGTTTCGTTTATGAAATCAATGGTTTCTAAATGTTTCTCCCCTAGTTCAAACCAATGGATTAGGGATCTACATCTTTTTCCATAAAGTGCTTCATAAGGTGCTGCCTTGATCGGGGCTTGGTAGCTGTTATTGTAGGAGAACTCTATCAATTGAAGCTTTTTATTCCATGCTCCTTTAAAGTCCATGATGCAGGCCCTAAGCATATCCTCCAAAGGTTAGATGGTTCATTCTGACTGCCCATCAGTTTGAGGATGGAAAGTCATGCTAAAATTTAGCTTTGTAACTAAGGCTTGTTGGACTTTTCTTCAAAAAGTGGAGGTAAATGGACTGTCGCGATCAGAAATGATATTTCGTGATATTCCATGTAGTTTGACTATCTTAGCCACGTATAATTTAGCTAACTTTTCCAATGAGTAAGTGATTTTCATTGGTAAAAAGTGTGCTGATTTAGTTAGTCGATCCACAATCACCCATATTGCATCGTATCCTTCTGGCGCTCTTGGTAATCCAACCACAAAATCCATAGCAATTTTTTCCCATTTCAACTCTGGAATTTCAATTAGTTGTAATTCTCCAGCATGCCATTTGTGTTTAGCTTTGACTTTTTGACATGTCAAGCACCTTTGTACGTATTTTACAACATCGGTTTTCATTCCATTCCACCAAAGTGTTCCTTTAGATCCTTATACATCTTTGTCACACCTGGATGGACAAAATAAGGGGTCTCGTGTGCCTCAGAAAGGATCTGATTCTTCATTTTGGCATTATTGGGTATGCATAATCTACTATTTAGTTTGAGAATTCTGTCAGTAGAGAGACTAAACTCGGTCTGTTTTCCTTTTGTAATGTCTTCTTTAATTCATGCTAAGACAGGATCGAGCTCTTGGGTTTCCTTCATATTCTCGAAAATGTTTGGTTTAAGAGTTAATATAGATAGTTTATCTATTATTAACTCTAAACTGATACTATTTATATCCTCTTGTAAGGGCTTAGTTAAAGCTTTTATTGACATTAGAGTTGAAGTTGTTTTTCTACTTAGTGCATCTGCAACTCTATTTGCCTTACCCGAGTGGTACAAGATTTCACAATCATAATCCTTCACTAACTCAAGCCATCTACATTGCTTCATATTCAACTCTTTCTGATTGAATATGTACTTTAGGCTTTTATGATCAGTGTAGATTCGACATTGAGTCCCGTATAAGTAGTGTCGCCAAAGTTTGAGAGCGAATACTACTGCAACAAGTTCTAGATCATAAATTGGAAATTTTTTCTCGTGCTCCTTTAATTGTTGAGAACCATATGCTATGACCTTTCCATTTTGCATTAGTACTACTCCTAGTCCTAGCTTCGATGCATCACTATAAATGTCGAACTGTCCTTCGTTTGATGGGATGGTAAGTATAGGTGCACTGGTAAACCTATTCTTCAATTTTTGGAAGCTTTCTTCACACTTTTCCGTCCATTCGTATTTCTTTCCTTCTTTGTAAAGGCTGTGAGGGGAGCATTGAGCTTTGAAAATCCTTCTACAAACCTTCGGTAATGGCCAGCTAATCCCAAAAAGCTCCTCACTTTAGTCACGGTTTTGGGTGCTGGCCAATTATTCACTGCCTCTATCTTGGAAGGATCTACTGCAACTCCTTCCTTTGCAACCACATGTCCTAAGAAATGGACTCAGTCTAGCCAGAATTCACACTTAGAGAATTTGGCATAGAGGCGGTGTTCCCTTAACTTCTACAATACGAGTTTGGGGTGTTGTTTGTGTTCCTCATGAGACCTTGAGTAAATCAAGATATCATCGATAAAGACTATGACAAATTTGTCTAAGTATTCCTTGAACACTCTATTCATCAGGTCTATAAATGCCGCAGGAGCATTGGTTAGCACAAAAGATATCACTAAGAACTCATAATGCCCATATCACATTCGAAAGATAGACTTCGGAATATCACTCTCTTTAATTCTCAGTTGAGGATAGCCCAATCGCAAATCGATCTTTGAGAAAACTGTAGCTCCTTTTAATTGATCGAACAAGTCCTCTATCCTTGGTGAGGGATATTTATTCTTTATGGTCACCTTATTCATTTCTCTATAGTCGATGCACATTCAGAATGTTCCATCTTTCTTCTTCACAAATAGCACAGGTGCACCCCATGATGAGTGACCTGGTCGAATGAAACCCTTGTCTAATAACTCTTGTAGTTAGGTTTGTAGCTCCTTAAGCTCAGTAGGTGCCATTTTGTAAGGTGCTTTGGAAATAGGGACAGTACTGGGCAATAATTCATTCTCAAAGAAAATTTCTCACTCTAGCAATAGTCCTAGCAGATCATTGGAAAACATATCAGTGCACTCCTTGACGATGATTACATCTTCTGGCCTCATCTATTCTTCTTTACTCTTATCAAGAATATTAGCTAGATATCCTAGACACCTGTTACTTAACATTCTGCTTACTTGCATTACTGAGATCATCACTTGAGGTTGCTTCTTAGTATCTCCATTATAAGTGAACTTTTCTTCTCCTAGAACTTTGAATGTGATTCTTTGACTTCGACATTTAATGTTAGCATTATACCTTCCTAAGAAGTCTATTCCTAGAATGACATCATAATTAATCATTCCTAGGAGGACTAGGTCAACATACAGCTCCCTTGGAGCTATAATTATTGGAACATGTCTTATCCAATAATTCGTTGTCAAAGTTTCACCTTAAGGTAGAGCTACATTTAAAGTTCTAATCATTCTATCACTATTCTGAGCCATTCTTTTGACAAACACATGTGACACAAAACAATGCGTAGCACCAGAATCAAACAAGACATATGCATTTTGAGTGGCAATAGACAGCTGACCTGTGACCCTATTATAGGTTCTCGGATCTGCATCCTCCCTCGTAAAGGCATAAACTTTGGTAGTGGTTTCTGGAGGTGCTTCCAATCTTCCTTGACCGATCTAGGGTCCTTCAAGTTTGATCTGCATATTGTGAATTTGAGCTCCTTGTGGCTTAGATGTGGTTGGTAAGTTAGCCTGATTCTATTTATTGTAGTAGTTCTTAGCATAATAACCCTCATTGCCACAAAGGTAGCAGGTTTTTTAGCCAAAGCTACATTCCTAAGGTTGTTTCTTCCCACACTGAGGACATGGTGGATATTCTACCTTGGCCTTCTTTTGTTGTTGAGGCTCTCCTGTTTGGTTTCTTTGGCCACCAAAGTTGTTCATTCTCTTCTTTCCACAATAATTATTATGGTTGTTATTGTTATTGTTCTGGTTCTTCTTATGGCTAGTTTGGGTCCTAAATCCTTTTTGGTTATTGTCGTGATTCGGTTTAGCTTGCCCGCATTGGTTCTTATTTGATTCAAAATATTTTTGTCATTCTTCCATGGCTTGGGCAAGACGATATTCTGCTCTGAGTGCCCTTCCTGCACATTCTGCAACTGTAGTTGGTTGGTTATCACCACTATCAATGACAACTGCTAATTCAGGGTGAAATATTTCGAGCATCCTCCATACTCATTCCTCTTCAGTGGGTACCAAATAGGGACACAGTCTTGCAAGCTGGTTAGACTTTCATACGGCCTTGGTGACAGTCATGTTCCCTTGTTTGATGTTAATGAATTCATTTTTCTGGGCCCGCATCGCCATACGATTATAGTATTTATAGTTGAATTCATGGATGAAGTCATTCCACGATATTTCTCTAATATTTCTTCTCATTTTGATTGTCTCCCACCAATATTGTACATCTTTCTTTAGGACATAAGACACACATAACACCTTTTTATGGTCATTAAGGTTCATAAAATCTAGGATGATTTTGATTGACGACAACCATTCTTTAGCCACCAAAGGATCTGTCAATCCTTCAAACTCAGCTGGATGCATCTTTCTGAAGTGTTCATAAAGTGGTTCTTGGCGCTCCTCATGTCGATTAGATATTATAGGTTCCAGTTGTAGTATTGGTTTTTCCTCTTGAGGTAGAGATTTTTCATTGTCCACTTAAGGTTTGACATTCTCTTGGCATTGTTACCTTAATTGCTCATGAAAGTTCCTCATCTCCGCATGCGTCTTTGGATATGACTTGGGATTCCATTCTAATAGGACATAAGCAGGATACTATTAGGCCATCTTGGAGGGAATATGCGAACTACTTCCTTAGAAAAATGGATGTTATATTCTTCTATAGATTCGCCCAACCGAGATTCCCATCTGTTTCTTACAAAGTCAAAAGCTCATTCTTGTAATTGGGTCTCTGCTATCGAGATCTCTATTGGATTGTTATGGTGTTCTATTTGTGAAAAGAGTGCTATGATTAATCTGCAGAATGTTTCCCAACTCATACTGTCTGTTATATGTCCTAATGCTCGCCACCATGCTCGAGCATTATTTCGTAGTTGCATGACTGTAAGAGTGGTCCATTCGTACTCCTGGATACGACACGCTCTTAAAAGTTATTCTGTTTCATAAAGCCAATTCCCTAACGCTTCGGGTGTAGATTCTCCCAAGTAGTATGGTGGTCATCATGCTCTGAAGGCAGCCACTACTGTGGCTCTAAAAAATTGAGGTTGGGTAATCTTTCGGTCCATCGAAATGTCGATGATCGAGGCATCCATTACTACTACGTAATACACTCTTAAGGTTAAATAATATACTAAGCAAAAATTCTACTTACTTGAATTTGTTTGAAATATTGCGGAGGGATGCGAGGTAGGATAGTAGGATACCCGCTCTGATACCAATAGTAACGACTCGACTTTTCAAATCATTAACTACTTACCTTCTTAGTTTACTTATTTAAAAAGAGAAATTTGGACGCTGAAAATTCATGACAAATTATTTTCTATGCTTTTATTTCTTTTTAAGAGATTTATATTCATAACTAACCATTTACTTAAATTTTGAAAATAAGTAAAATGCTTCTTGATGGTTAAGTATCCTTTATTTAAATTTGTTTACTAACTTTTTATTACGGTGATTTAAATAATGCACAACCATAAAAGGCTCCCAGGTGAGGAGGAGGGTCACATACGGACCACTTAAGTCCTAAGCTCTCCTTAGATAATTTAGATCTTTCTGACAGAACCCCTTGTCTTTTGCATTTATTTAAATCAAAACATTTTCACTTTGAGATCTTTTGAAAAACATTTGTTTAAATTCTATTCAATCGAAATATATTTTCAAGTTTAATTTAATAAAACCATGCATTGTGAAATAAAATGCCAAGTTATAAGTACGTTTTCAAACAACATCAAGTTTACATAATTGAAAGAATTTATCTAATAATAAGAACATGTGGAAGTAATTTTAATAGCAATATTCCTTTGTTTGTGCCTCACATTCATCCCCACCTCGATTCTAGCTAGGCCAACAATAAAATCAGATATTTTTTTCCTTCGGTACCTATTGCATGGATACTCATAAAATTTGAGCTTTTGCTCAACAAGTATAATTTAATTCTCACAAAACATTTTACTTATAAACAAACAATCTTTTATGAAAGTCCGGTTATACTGTTATATGAAATAATTACTTTATGCCCTCTTATAAGATATTGTATCATGATTTTATCTCATTCTTGATCATAAAGTCTTTTAACTTTTTTATGGGCCATGGTGTACGTACCAAGTGTGCACTACTGAATGGGGAACTAGAGGAGCGACCCAACTGAAAACACTAACGGTCATAATTTTAACATACTTTTCCTTGAGAATCCTTGCTTACAGGAGGTCGGTCTTATTTTCCCTCGGATATCCTCACCTAGTGGAGGTTGATACAACACCTTTAAATTCTTTATCTTATTCAGTCTTTTCTTAATATGAGTGGGTACGCTTCAATGAACCCAAACTTATATTCTACTACCATAACATTTCCTTTATTAAAGTATGCTGAAGTATTTTTGTGATTGTAAAGTAAGCATACATCATTTTTATAGTATAGGAAATATATCTTTATAAGCATACATTATACATAGGTCATACAATAATAATATAAAGGCAAGTTAACACGTGAAATAATTTCAAACATATCATACTACAAACATGAAATATTTTCAAAATATCTATGCCATAAGTGAAATTATACTTACCTCGTAATATGATTGTCCTAGTTCCACTCGTTAATTATGTACATCTAGGTCCAAGTTTTTCCTTGACATATGCATACTCTATTTGTTAGAGTAATTTAAAGTGGCCTTATACATTTTTTTAAAGAAACTTTTAATTACTTGATGAGCTTAAAAAAATTTAAGACACAGTCTTGCTCAAATATAAAGCTTCACATTTGAGAAACAATATTATATAATATTCATTGACTAATTTATAGTTTCAACTTAGATGGATGAGATTTAATTCTCCTTAATCTTTATCATAGTGATCTTTTTAATATATCAATAATTTGGTTATTAATTAATATCAACCTAAATCAATTAAGTTTCCTTAATTATATTTCTTTTCATTAAATACTTTGAATTATTCTTAATTAATTTCTTTATTCGTAATTAAGGGTCATAATATGATAAGTGAGTCAAACACACTAATGGTTATATAGATTTTAAATTTAAAATCATACTTGGACTAAGTATTATTGGGCATTAATCACGTCTTTTAGGCCCATCACTAAACTTAGGCAAAATACAATTAGAGTCATACATTATTTATTTCCTACAATTGATTTCATGTCTTAAATTTAAGTAAGTTTTTTCTTATCCCAATTAGAGTTCTAAAATAAAGTTTTCTATTTATTCTTATACCAAATTTCCAACCCAAAATTTCAAGTTTTGTAATTTATATTTTTGCCCATAATCTTAAGATTTCTAACATTTATGCCCTCCAATGGTAAATATTGAGTTATAACTTATCTTTTTGTTAAAGATTCTTCCTTTATTTACTTTTACACTTTAATATGGTCTTAAAACTACCTAAAATATCTTTCTCATATATTTGACTGATATTTTGTTCAAATTACACTTTTGACCCAAATACTCAAAGTTTTGGTATTTTAGACCTTTCAACTTTTGAGCAAAAATTTTTAATTTTTGGAAAGCATATTTAATGGGTAAGAATCTGTTCTTAAGGATCCAAGTCTAAATCACTAAGCTTGGTTCATTTTCATACATATTTTATTTTAAGGTCTTACACTTAAAAATCTTCCATTTTTTATATTTAGTCATTTTGATTTTACTATTATTATTATTATTATTATTATTTAGCTTTTATTATTATGAAGTATTCATATTTAGAGGCATAAGAAATCAATAAAATAAGTCTAAATATAATATAAATTATATAACATCTAAAATAGATCAAATATATTACTACCAATTTATTCTTTTATAGAATCTATTTAAACACATAACAAGCAAGGTAAGGGAATATTTACCTTCCAAGCTTGAATCTTCTTTCTTACATCTCCACTACAAAACTAGGTGCTCTCTTCTCTTGATTATAATTCTTAATTTCTAGAGACGATAGATAAAATATTATAGCTCTTGTGGATTCGGAAGAAAGTTAGGTAGAAAGAGTTTTTTTTTTTTTAAGAAAGGATAATTAGAAAAATGAAAGTTTTGCCTAAGTAATTAGAAGGTTACTTATGGATTTGAATTCAAATGAAGTATCTGTTTATAGGCCATTTCCATTATCATTTTCCTTTTTCCTACCTTTTGAATTATTTTAGAGACAAATGCTATAAATTAGTTTTGTCTATATTTTTCATTTTTAGAATTACCCACTAACTTTATCCCTTTCCCTTTCTATTCCACTAATTTAAAGTTATTACCATTCTAAGGTAAAACTTTACTACTCTTCATCTTTTTCTACAACTTATTTTCTGCCCTTGGATTGATTTGTCTACTTAATTCTTTGTATACTTAAATCCTAGCCATTCAAATTATGGCATGGTACTATTTTGGTACAACTATTAACTTTGGGTTATAAAATGTAACAATTTTTAATGTGACATAAACATGTCACATTCTTAATTAGGTTATATTGATGTATATAATATAATCATTGTAGAATCCATTTATTATTAAGGAAAACAAACTTAGAATTTCTACGTTAAAATAAGGAATAACTATTGTTTTCTCACGTAATAAAATTTAACATTAAAGTAATACTACACAGATAATTTTAAGTATTTACGAACGTAAACTTATTAAAATTTGACACTAAGTTTATTAATCATAAGTCTACTAACATTGTAAGTCTATGGATTCCTAGGGGGTTATAAGCTCAGCTCTCTTACTCTCTCTTTTTTTCTCTCTGTGTCACATGTGAAGCATAATTACTATGCTATAAATGGCATGTGGCCACTGTAATATGGCTTAGGAGTATTTTTCTCTTAAATATTAAAGTGATGTAAACCCTAATGGGCTTATTGGGCTCAATTGACCATTCAATTAGTATTAGACATATGTATATATTTTACTCATCAAGCAATGGGCTAACTACCCACAGTCATAATTTATTCTTAGTTATGACTAGGCTTTGTCAATTAATAGTGGAGTACTTCACTATAGGCCCAATATTGCACTCTTAGAATAAATGTCATATATTTATTGTGAAGCTAATTAACACTTTAATTAACTTGATCTATTTAGCACATACTATACCTGTAGCTATACCCCCGATGCAATGTCATACTAGTGAGGTAAAATTACCATATTAACCCTCTAGTATATATTTACTTTTGAGTTACTATTTTTTGTCTAATGGATAATAATTAACTACTGTGCTTGTAACTACCGATACAAACACAGTCAATACTTGGTGCCTAGATTTTTATTATCCAAGTCCTTCAGATAACTCAAAGTAACATTATATACAAAGTATCCAAATCATGAAGGGCGTTCTCGTCAATTCACAAATCTTGTCTTCCAATATACTGGAGTTCAAACTATATAATCAAAACTATTCCTTTAGTAAGTCAAAGAGATAAAACTCATTAAAGTAAGTTTGACAATTACTAGGACTAAAGTAATCTTGCAATAGTGCTAGATTAGTGAAGGATAGAATATTGAGTTACAACACTTAACCTCGAATTCAGTTTTCACTTGGTTCAGTTCAATGAATTTATAACTTTCTTATAACATACTAGTGTTTCTATCCTAAGTCACACACTTTAATGATTAGAGATTTCATTAATCCCGTTGAAATAGACAACACTATATTCCATAGAAAAATAAAGTATTCCATCTCTATTTGTTGAATGTGAACTCTTTGTTTAGATATAATGAAATCAACCCAAGTTTAGTTAATTAATTGGCCACATGAACTATGTTTCCCCTCGGTCTCACAACAACTTAAACTATTTTTGTCAATTCTAGTTTATGAAATTAAACTCTCTCAAGTATTAAAATCACAGCCTAAGTTTAGTTAATTCATTGGCCACGTAAATTAGAGGCAATAAGGAAAGAGAAACATAAATGAATTGACAATAGAAAATAGGCCAACAATTAACAAAATATGCAAACCAAAGTATAAAAAGGGTACATCAAATCTTAAGATAGATAATCAATCCAAGAATAGTGGAATCCATAGCTAATCTTATAAAGAATTTCAATATTCCAAATAAATTGTACTATATACCCAATACAAAATTCAAATAAGATTAGGGTAAGAAAGAGAAAGAGAAAACTCTTTTGTAGAGGTAGAATTTCAAGCCTTCAATTTTTCAAGTATCTCTCTCAATTATCCTCCCCAAATTTCAGCTCCAAAGCTCTCTCTCTCTCAGAAGTTACAGCTCTCAATGGTTTGCCTCCTCTCCAACTCTCCACACCTTGATATGGAGCCTAAAGTGTATATTTAATGGGCACTAAGATGACCTAATAAAGGAAGAGATCTAATCATCCATTGGTATTAGATCAGTGGCAAAAAATGGCCTTTAAAGTTGGCCAAAAACAAGTGGACACATGGCTACAAATTGAAGAATACACAGCTTGTGCGCATGCTAAAAAATTAACTGGCACCACAGTGCCCATTTTTGTTATTACGGCACCAATGGCTCTAGTGCTGAGGCACCATGGTGCCACTTTGTAGGCACCGTAGTGCCAGCGTTCTAGAGCAGAGGCAACACAATGCCCATTTTTGGGATCCGCAAGGTCTAGCTGCTAGTTTAGTTGAGCTCTTTAGCTCTCTTTGTTGCTCCAGTCCTCGTTTCAGCTATTACCGACTTTATAAACTTCTCCTTTTTGGTGCCAAATATACACTAAGCCTCAATTTCTTATTTTCTATCACAAAAATACAAAACAATATTAAAACAATACAAATTCTTGAGAACTTACAATTACTTGAACTTGGACAATACTTGATTTATGAGTAAAATACACACTCATCATATACTTCCAAACTCAAATATTTTCTTGTCCTCAAATAAAACAAAAGAAAGAAAAAAACAAATACAAATCAAGTACTAAAAACAAAAATGACAAAATGTAAGTTTTGCATCGGATGAACAACTATGCAAGTATCTTCGAAGTCACAAAATACTCTAAGTTCAAATGAAGGGCAACCATTGAAAGTATCTAGAATTTTAATATCATGCATCAGTTTTATTCTGCTCAAGACCCTCTTGTGAAAATGTATGCATAATCAATCTCATTTACCACATAAATTCCAGATAAACTTATGTGTTTAGGAGACTATGAGTTATCTTTATATAATGAAATTTAGAACTACCATATGCCCATTTTTCAAAACACTCTCTACTAATGTAGGTTATAGTATTATTAAAGATCACGAGGACTTTCAAGGGTTATAGTGTATAAGGCTAGGGTGAAAGGTAGATAAGAAGGGCAATTTTCAACTCAGATCACCTTAAGCATGCATAATAACTCAAGGATCTTGCATAATTCCAAGGACAATTCACTCAATAAACCCCATTGCATTGTTTTTCTTCCTCCAATGCTTCTCATAATAAGTTTATTTACCCAAAATACAAAATCAACCACAATCCTTTATTCATTTTTCTCTTTTATTTTATTTTTATTTTTTTCTTCTTTTAATATTTTTTTTCTTTTGTTTTCTAACAAGATAAGGATTGTGATAAAAATAAGAGAAACATGAATCTCACCCCCAAACTCAAAATCAACATTGTCATCAATGTTGAAAAGAATAGAACGTAATGCATAATTTGTACCAATTCTCTCCTTTCTTTTATTGACATTAGACCAATCCACCAATAATCCTCCAAACACAATCCAAATGTGTAATTATGCTCAATGAATCATACAATCATACCTATAGTTGATGAGTTTAAGACATGAGAATTAATTTGATGGTTTGGATGCACTTGTGAAAGTAATGAAGGAAATAGGTCAAATCAGCTCAAGAGGGGATAACTAGGGATTAAACTTTCAAGGGTTAGCTTCAAAGGCTCAAACGATCTGAACAAATACATAAATCCTCTCTTCAATGACTAGGATTTTTCCTAAAGCAATACTCAAATGGGTTCTATTTTCATGAGATGTCAAAGCCTAAATAATACACACGTGTTCTCTAAAGGAAAAAATAATCAAGTGATCATGATTCATGGTACTCAAATGTAGATAGTCAAAAGAAAATTCTACCAATGCAAGTCAGGCACATAGATAATTCAATGAATTGTATTCCAAAAGACCTAAAGAACACTAATTGAATATACTCATCATCAGTATCAAGTCATCTCATCTAATCAAAACTCGCAACTTATTCAAAAAAACTAAAGAAAAGTAAATAAAAATATTGATGAAAGACACAAGTCATGGAAGGAAAAGTCATTGCTACCAACATATAAACTAAGCTAAAAGCCAACAAATAATCAACCAATAAGTGTCCCCACCCCAAACTCACAATCAACAATATTCAGTCCAATTAAGTATAAGGAAATGAGAAAATGTACCTAGGAGAGAAGGCATCTCGCCTTCAAGTTTGGTGGCAACGGCGGTGCTCTAGGCATAGTGGCTCTAACTCGGGGTGGCGAGATATTCCTCCATGCCTTGCATCTATATGATAAATTATGTACAAATTAGAAGCTCGTCAAAGATCGGCCTTCGCCCATAATACGTGTCATACAACACAATATATGGATCTTGGTTTCGAACGCCCTCTAGCTTGGCGATGTATAGCAATACTGAGCTCATACACTCAACTTGATTCGATTCTAGCATATGTACATGGTGGGCTTCAACGACCAAAGTTAGAGGCGGTGGAGGAGGTTTTGGCCATATAGGATCATCATAAATGTGAACATCATCATAAATGTGAACTTTGATAGTTAGTAGCATAACAACTTAGATCTCAAAAGGTTAAGATTCATAAGTATTGTCTTAAAGCTCCTCCTCACTTAAGAAGTCGTCATCGAACAATCCAAAAATCCTTTGACTTATGTCCATCTCGTCTCAGTGACTTTTATAGTTGTATATATCTTGTGCATCCCTTGCCACCATCTTTATTTTCTCCAACTTCTCTATATAGAGCTTTGTCTCTTCTAAAAATTAGGCAACTAGCTCTTCAAGGACAAGAGAGGACTCTGCTTGATGATGTAGAGTGTCAAACCATGACACCGAACTGTTGGAATTATCACCTAAACCGATGTAGCTTGGTGGATAATTCCAACTCCAAGCCATTCCTTCCAACAACCAATAGGCCTCGTTGGCAGATAGTTAGTGGAAATAAGCGGTACCATCTCCTATTTCCACCTAAATTCTTATTTCAGGACATAAGGTGTGGAGGAAGATTTGTAGTTGACACTCCAAAGAAAAGCCATGATTGGGGAAATTGATGAGCAACTCATTATATCTCCACTATGTAGAATGAAATGGCCCCAAGTCTTGTTGAGCAAATCTCAAGAGGACTTATCGATCTACCATCTCCAGGTACCTCACAAAACAAACAATAAGAAAAAAGAAATGAAAAATGAAAAATAAAAATAAAAGCCTAAATTTAATCAAGCTACTTATTTCCGATATCAATAACAATCTAAAAATGTTAATCCCCAGCAACAACACCAAAATTTGATAAATGAAAAACGTTTAGTCATTGGAAAAAAATGCCCAACCAGACTAACATTTATAATTACCTCTTATTAACTAACCTAGTAAGTATAGTAAAACTTAGAATTAACTAGTATAGTAGCAAGAATGGTCGATCCCAGAGATTGGATCTCAAACTGTCACTAAGTATCGGAATAGTCACAACCTAGTTTTATTTAGGCATAAAATCTAAAAGAAAATAAAAATAAACAAATAAAAATAAAGATCAAAAGAATAAAGCATGAATAATATATGGATAATTACTACGCATGAATATCCTAACGACATAATTTCCCCTAATTACTCCTGAATTCGTCAAGTTAAGCAATTACTAGCCTAATTCCATTAAATTCACTAATCAAAGGACCTAATCTAATCTCATTCCCTCTCCTGAGTGCCGACTAAGATAATATATCTAAGTACCCAAGTTGATATCTCTATCTAACCTAGTTCTTTAAGTACTCATTAAGTTTTATCCTATAAGAACTTCCTAATTTGATTATCTAGGTATTGATTTCCTCTCGGTCTCATAGCAACATAAACTATGTTTCTCAATCCTGGTTTATGAAATCAAACTCTCTCAAGTATCAAAATCACAACCTAAGCCAACAATTAACAAAATATGCAAAACACAATATAAAAGGGTACATGAAATCTTAATATAGATAATTAATCCAAGCATAGTAGAATCCATAGCTAATCTCAAAAAGAATTTCAATATTCCCAACAAATTATTCAATATACCCAATATAAAATTCAAATGAGATTAGGGTGAGAAATAGGAAGAAAAGACTCTTTTGTAGAGGTAGAACTTCAGCCTTTCAATTCTTCAAGTATCTCTCTCAATCATCCTCTCCAAATTTCAGCTCCAAAGTTCTCTCTCTTTCTCTAGGATTTTTTAGCTCTCAAAAGTTTACCTCCTCCCTAAATCTCCACACCTTGAACTGAATGCTAAAGTGTGTACTTAAAGAGCACTAAGATGACCTAAGAAAAGAAGAAATCTAACCATCCATTGGTGTTAGATCAACGCCAAAAATGGCTCTTAAAGTTCGCCAAAAATGAGTGGACACATGGCTGCAAACTAGAGAAAACGCAGCTTGTGCACATACTGAAAACAAACTTGCACTATGGTGCCCATTTCTGACACCATGGCGCTAGCATTTCTAGTGTTGAGGCACTATCGTGCCACTTTCCTGGCACTCCATGCTAGCGCTCTAGAGCTGGGGCACCATAGTACCCATTTTTAGGCAACGCGGTACCTAGCTACTGGTCCAGTTGAGCTTGTTAGCTCTCTTGGATGTTCCGAGATTCGTTTTAACTATTAATGGCTTCATCAACTTCTCCTTTTTGGTGCTAAATCTATACTAAGCCTTAATTTCTTATATTCAACCTCAAAAATACAAAATAATATTAAATCACAAATGCTTGAGAACTTACAATTATTTGAACTTGGACAACACTTGATTTGTGAGTAAAGTACACACTCATCAATACGCATCATTTCTATTCAAATAAGGATATTTCTTTATTCCCTAGTGAATAGGACTTATTCTCTAATTAATAAAGGGCTCTCAAATATTAATACACTGATTCAAATTAAGCGTTTAAATATCCTATGAGATACGTATTTTTAATTTCTAATATTCTATTTAATGATAATAAAATATATGGAAATAAAGTATCATTATGTTGACTACTTTCTATTCACATTAGTCTACTCATATTGTACTATGCACCATATTATGAGTGGACTATTCCCCAAATAAAAGCTTCTACCCATAATACATGTCATACAACACAATAAATAGGTCTTGTTGTTGAACACTCTCAAGCTTGGCGACATATGGAAGTGATCAGCTCGTATGGTCGACTTGATTTGGTACTAGTATATGTGTTTCATGGGCTTAAAGGAACAATGCTAATGGTGGTGGAGGAGGTGTTGGCCACATAAGATCATCATAGATGTAATCCTTGATGAATAGTAGCAGTATGATGATTTGGATCTCAAATGGTGAAGATTAACAAGTGTTGTCTTGTGATTCCTCCTCCTTGATTCACTCTTGATTCTCATCCTCACTTGAATTGTCATAATCAAATAAACCCAAGATCTCCCCGCTTGTGCTCGGCTCCTTATGGTGGCTTTCATCATTATTTGTGATATATGCAACAATCATAGCTACCGTCTTTGTCATGGTTTCAAGAGAGTCATAGAGATACTCAAATTGTGAATTACGAATGGTCTCTATTCTCTCCCACTCCTTATGGCAAAGTCTTGTCTTCTTTGAAAATTATACAAAAGGATATTCAAGGTTAAGAGAAGGCTCTGTTTAGTGATGTAGAGTATCACACTGTGGCGCCAAAATGTTAGAATTATCTCCCAAACCACGGTAGCTTAGTGGATAATTCTAACTTTGATAGTCTAACAACGAATAAACCTCATTTATGGATAGTTGGCAGATAGAGGTGATACCATTTCCTCTTTCTACCTATATTCTTATTTTAGGCCAAAGGTTGTTGAGGAAATGTCGTATTTGATAATCTGAGGATAAACTATGATTCAGGTTTAGTATGCAACTCTTTATATCTCCACCATGCACAATAAAATGGCTTAGAGTCTCATTGAGCAAACCAAAAGGGACTTCTCGATCTAGCATCTCAAAGCACCTTGCAAAACAAGCATTTAGAATTAAAAATGAAAATAAATGCCTAAACTAAAATTAAGTTATCATAGCGTCAAAATACTCATATACATAAGTCACGGTTAGAAAGCCAGCACTCTTCCTACAAATTCATATATCATCAGTACCCTCTACAATGTAAGAATATTTCTGAGTATGAAACTCATAAAATAATGTATACAGATATAGAGTGCATATAATATGAAATAGATATAGTTACGATCCCTTTGTGTATTATACTGTCTGACGAGACCGTGAATTGCGTATTGAGCGACTCCGAAAACATAAAATAGAGTATGAGCCATCCTATCAAAGTATCGAGCCTTAAAGAATCCCCTCTATGTACATCTAAGGCCCACCTCACACCACTGTCAAAAGTGTTCCCGAAGGAACCAAAGTGTCCACGAAAGGATCAGAGTAACTCTGAAGAGACCAAAGTGTTCCCGAAGGAATCATATTACATATTTCAGTGTTGGTTTGCCACACCCTATTCATCAGTACTTGTCAGACAATATAAATACACAACGTGTTTATGTCTTATGAAAAGCAAAATAATAGATACGTATATACACATATTCACAGATTCCACAAATTCATAGAAACAGAGAATTTCTTACCTCAATTCTGAGCTTTATGACTTGTGAAATGCTCTTCACTCTAGGTGCAATTGACATGCCCTAATAATTATCAAATTTGTTGATTAAATGCTCATGATAATATAAAAATGATTATTTTAGCTCAAGGCAAACAAAATAACACATTGATTCTCCTTTATTTTCCAATATAATAATCCTATGTTAACAATTAAAAGAGTTCACTCATATACGTAATAATAAACATGCTTTCGGATTTCACAAAACCACCAATATTTTAATTACTAACAAAAGTGAGTATTTAAATATAAAATCATAAACAACATTAGTTATCTCAAGGAAGAATTAGTTTCATACAAAAACATTGCTTTCGTCTAATTAATCAGTGTTGGTGTATAAGCATAAGTTATATATTTGAGGATCACTTCGATTTAACTCAAAGTAATTGGTACATAAAGCAATGAAAATCAACTATTTTAATATGAAGGGTTACTAGAATCTTATCAAATATGTATATTATTATGCCACACATGTAAGGGAATAGATATCATGGAATAAAATTTTAGACCATAATCAAATATAGTGAACGTGAAGTATAAGGCTAACTAAGCCTAATAATGTCTAAACAATCAATATTTTGTCTAGTGAAACAATTATAAATTGGAGTTACACTTATGCCAAATTAACACAGTATCACTAAGAAATATTAGTATGCATGGAAATTAATAATATTTTCAAGGTTAGGTTAATACATGTCAACTTATACCAAAGAGCCTATCTTGAGCATTCACTACAAAATCACTTAAAACATTTATGTTAACGATCAAAATAATTTAATAGATCATGTAATCAGTACTATATCCATACACGACACTAAAATCTACTTTTGTGTTATTATTGGCTCTTCAAATTATGTGAGGAGTTGGGTGTCGTATTGTAAATTTAAGATATCATATGTTCAGCTAAACCCCTTATAGATATACACATATAACTTTTTTATTGTAGCTTATTTTTATTTCTTCCTCTAACTTCACATAATCCCTCACAAAAACTGGACATATATATATAGATACAGCTCATCATATATAAATATGCTCTAAATTCAGAAAATATAAAATTGATCACATATATCTTAACAATAGAAAATATGTAGATAGATGTTTACGCTCAAAATATACTAGTAGCTATCATAGTATAGATTAAGATGTCGATCCCACGAGGAAGTAAATTAACAATAAAAAAAATAACTAAAAATAGAAAGAAAAATTGAAAATAAAAAAAAATAATAATTAACTAAATAATAAATTAAAATAATCATAAAATAATAAATAAAATACCAATATGAGAAAACAAGATTTCAAGATTCATTTAATTGTTCGTTTAACTATTGTCAACCTTGATTATAATTTACTACTCAATTATATATTTCACATCCTAAATACATAACAGGAAAATATAGAAATTAAGAAAAATATTAATCTAAAGTACTTAATATGAAAAATTCTTCCAATTAAAGCCAAAATAATTTATCTTATTAGTTATTAAGATCAATAATATATCACAGAGATAATACTACAGTAAAAGATCAACTAATAAAACAAATATAATTATAATCTAGTTTATATCACTACATAAAGAAAGCATAACTGAATTTACATGAGAGACTATAAACTAATAACTAAAACTAAAAATATTGAAGAATTTAACAAATCAAATATATAAGCTTTGAAGTACTCTTAAGAATCAAAGCAAGAAAACAGAAAAACTACACAATTAAGATCATCTCTCTAGCCTCTCTAAAAGCTAGTTTAACCTCAATCAACGTGAAATTTTTTCTCTCAAATTTAGTATGTATTTTCCTCCTCCTGACTATTTATAATTGAGTTTAGAATATTGTATAAGTTTTCACGTTTTTAAAAGTGCAATATGATATTGCCAATCTCCAATAATTTCCTTTCTCCCTTTCCTCCTCTTCATTCACGTTTCTAACTCATGAAGCGTAATCTTGTGTGGCCAAAATATGTGAACTTGGCAAGAAACTCATGCTAATTGGCTGATAGAATAGTCAGAGTGAACATGCTGAAATGGCTCATTTTGAATGGCTGTAGAACCGATTGCATGAGAGACGAGAAGCACCAGAACAAACATGGTAGAGAGAGAGTGGAGCTGCTGACGCACGTAGGCCCCACCAGCTTTCAACTTTTAACTCGCTTGCCATCGCGCTTGTACTGCAGCCGTCCATCCGATGGCCTGATTCTCGATCCAACGGTTGCTATCACACCTGGCTTTTTACTCCTACTTGCGAATTTGGCCTTGTTGTTTTCGATTTTTTTCCTTTTCTTTTTCTTTTAAGTAAATCTAAATCAAAATAAAATAAGATAAATAAATAAAACAAATAATAATCTTGTTGATGGAGGTTTTATCAACAATAAATTTAGAAAAAATCAAAAGATGTGGCTTGTTTGAATTGAAGTAGTAATCAATGCAAATAAGGAGAGAAGGATTTATAGTGGTTCAGCTCCAAAAAAGATGAGCCTACGTCCACTGTTTTCTCACTAATTTATGAAGAATAACAAACACTCAAGGTTACAATCTCGTCTAGAAATCGGAAAGACTGAAAAGCTATTGAAGAATTCTAAAGACTTAGACTACCCAAAGTTTGGAATACTCTAAACTTGAATTTGCTCTGACTTCTATTCTCTGTGACTTGGTCTTTTTGTTCGGAACATAGAGTCTCCTTTATATAGATAAAGGTAACCTTATGTCCCTAGGATCCTTATGTCTCTAGGATTCTAATTGTATAAATAGGTAACTATACAATTAGGTAACAATATAATTGGATAACTATTCAAAATGGTTAACTAGTTAATCACAAATAGGAGACTTCAGTTTCCCTTTCCTTGTAGGTTTCCTTTATAGCATTTGCGTGTTTCCCTCTTCTTTTAGGTTTCCTGTTTGTCAAGGCAAACTGCACGGAGAAGGTCATACAAAACCTGTGGAAGAGGTCGCATATAACCATCACGGAGGAGGTCGCATATAACCTTCACGGAGGAGGTCGCATATAACCCTTACGCGACCTTNAAATAAATAAAACAAATAATAATCTTGTTGATGGAGGTTTTATCAACAATAAATTTAGAAAAAATCAAAAGATGTGGCTTGTTTGAATTGAAGTAATAATCAAAGCAAATAAGGAGATAAGGATTTATAGTGGTTCAGCTCCAAAAAAGATGAGCCTACGTCCATTGTTTTCTCACTAATTTATGAAGAATAACAACACTCAAGGTTACAATCTCGTCTGGAAATCGGAAAGACTGAAAAGCTATTGAAGAATTCTAAAGACTTAGACTACCCAAAGTTTGGAATACTCTAAACTTGAATTTGCTCTGACTTCAATTCTCTGTGACTTGGTCTTTTTCTTCGGAACATAGAGTCTCCGTTATATAGATAAAGGTAACCTTATGTCCCTAGGATCCTTATGTCTCTAGGATTCTAATTGTATAAATGGGTAACTATACAATTAGGTAACAATATAATTGGATAACTATTCAAAATGGATAACTAGTTAATCACAAATAGGAGACTTCAGTTTCCCTTTCCTTGTAGGTTTCCTTTATAGCATTTGCGTGTTTCCCTCTTCTTATAGGTTTCCTGTTTATCAAGGCAAACTGCACGGAGAAGGTCGTACAAAACCTGTGGAAGAGGTCGCATATAACCATCACGGAGGAGGTCGCATATAACCTTCACGGAGGAGGTCGCATATAACCCTTACGCGACCTTAGGATTTTAGACCGCACAACAATTGCCCCCTAGCTCCATTAATTCTTTAGGACGAAATGGAGCTTCCAATTACCATGCGACCTTGTGACGTCATAACTTAAACTTGTGGTCTGAGTAGTCGAAGATCCGTCAGATTTCAAATCTCATCTCTCAAGATTACGCGTATCTTTTTCTGTCAGATCGGTGCACGTGTAGCTAAGAACGAAATACGAGGAAGCTTGATTGATACCAACCGTCACTTTTAAAACCAAATCTTTTCAAATTTTAAACAATCCTGACTTTTCGGATAGATTCAAATCCCGCGCAATCCTTAGCCTTCAGATTTAAAATTCAAATCCTCTGATCTATGGTTGCGATCTAACGGTGCTTTGGTTATAAATATCAAAAACCATCTGTTCTTGTTTCATTTTATTGTTTCTCTCAGACAACTTCAGAAATCCTCAGAACCCTAGCGCTGTTCTATCGCCCAGGTTGCTTTAAACACCGCTTCTTCTCCAACAGTTTCGAATCGGCTCAGACCTCCCTCTCCTGAAGAAAGGTCAGTGTCTTCTCTTATTCCTTTCTTTATTGAAATCAACTTCAATCTGTGAATAAACTCGTTTCACCGAAATGAAATAAGAAATTTGTTCCTCTTACTCTCTCTTTTTTTTTTTTAGTCTGTAGAGTAGAATTACTAGATATCACTTAGAAACGATCCTATGAGAAGAATTTCTAGGGTCTGATACCCTAATTTATTCTTTCTGAACTGACAGTTCATTTACTGATGAACTGCTCGAACACTTTCTGATGAACTGCTCGAACACTTTCTGATGAACTGCCCGAACACTTTCTGATGAACTGCTCGAACTCTGATGAACTCGTAGACCATTTTTAATGCAACCTTAAGATTAATACC
>JXTB01000267.1:441935-455126 GCA_002914805.1 Parasponia andersonii | reverse complement strand
GATCAAGAATCTGGATTAGTCGTTCCTCATAACTTAAGTCTTCAGTCAATTCTAGTGGCTCATAAATTAGAATGTGAGAAGGATCAGAAACGTATTTTTTTAGCATTGAAACATGAAAGACATTATGGACACTAGATAAAGCTAGTGGTAAGGCAAGTCTATATCCTACATTTCTAATACTATCAAGAATATCAAAAGGTCCAATATACCTAGGTCTAAATTGTCCATTCTTTTCAAACCTCATTATACCTTTCACTGGTGCTATTTTAGAAATACTTTGTCTCCAATATTAAACTCTAAATGTCTCATTCTTAAGTTGGCATATCTCTCTTGTCTGTCTTGTGTTGGTTGTATTCTCTTTCTCATCTTTTCAATGGCTTTAGCTATGATTCTAACAAATTATAGTCCAAGATACCTCGGTTCGCCCATTTCATCCTAATGATCTAAACTTTCTACCATATAACATCTCATAAGGAGCAATGCCAATCGTAGCTTGATAACTATTATTATAGGCAAATTCTATCAGGGGTAAATACTTGCTCCACGAATCTTGAAAATCCAAAACACATACTACGAGCATATCTTGATTGTCCTTTTAGATTGGCCGACTATTTGTGGATAAATTGTTGTACTAAATTTTAATTTAGTTCCCATTGCTTTTTGAAAACTCTCCCAAAAATTTGAAATGAACTTAGAATCACGGTCAGAAATAATAGAAAGTGGTACACTATATAATCTGACTATCTCCTAAACATATAACTTCGCAAATCAATTCATAATATAGGTCATCCGAACAGGAAGAAAATGTGTTGATTTTGAGTATCTGTCTACAATTACCCAAATTATATCATGTTGTTTAGTCAATTTTGGTAACCCTATGACAAAATCCATATTAATTTCCCCTGATTTGTATTCTAGTATAGGTATTGGTTGTAATAGTTCAACAGGCCTTTGATGTTTTGCTTTTATCTATTGACAAGTTAAATATCATGCAACATAATCAACGATTTCCTTTTTCGTACCAGGCTACTAGTAATGAACTTTTAAGTCATTCTACATCTTTTTAGTGCCAGGGTGTACTGAGTAAGGAGTATTGTGAGTTTTCATTAGAATCCTCTTTTATGGCCATCATCATTCGGGACACACAGTCTATCCCTAAATTTCATAACCTCATTAGATGAGATACTAAAATCACTCTTTTTCCCTTTTTCTAATTATGAATTTTGATGGACTAAATGAGGAACCTTAAATTGTCCTTGTTTGATTCTCTCTAATAATGTAGACTGAAGCATCATAGCAGATAATTTCCTTGAAATTAACTTAATCTCTTATCTGTGTAAATCTTCTTGGAGTATGGTTTCTATAGTACTTACAAAGCTTCCAAACTTCTTGAAGACTTTTGGTTGAGTGCATCAATAATAATATCAAACTTCTTGAAGACTTTTGGCCAAGTACATCAGCAATAATATTTACTTTATCAGGATTGTAATTAATCACAAAATCATCATATAATTACTTCTCCTTTAAAATCTGAAGAGTAGTTGATAATTGAATATTTATTCATTGGTTATAAATGCCTAAAATCAAATTTTACAATTTTTAAAATTTCTCTTTCTATTGACTAATTACTGTGTCCTAATAAAAATTAAAACTAGCTAGTATAGAGACAAGAATGGTCGATCTATAGAGATTAGGTGATAAACTATCACTAAGTACTAAATTATTGTAACATGACTTCATTTTTAACATAAAAACTAAGTGAATATAAAAATAAACTAATAAAAATTATGCACGAATGTACTAGGAATTGATTACACCTAATTACTACTAAGTTTGTCAAATTAAGTAATTACTGGTTTAATTTCACTCAACTCACTAATCGAGGAACCTAATCTAACCTTATTACCACTATTGAGCATTAAATGAGATAATACACCTAACTAACCTAAGTTAGTATTTAACTCAATTATTTAAATGTTCATTAAGTTTAAGTCATTAAATGGAAGTTAAAGTATCACTCACTACCCGGTTTCATAATAACCCAAAACTACCCAAACTATCAAGGTGATTATATAGAAGTTGATCCCCTCCCAGTCTCACAGCTACCTAAACTATGCCTTTTAATTCCGGATTATGAATTTGACCTCTCTCAAGCATCAAAATCACATCCTAATATTAACTAATTCATTGGCCAAATAAAATAGAAGTATTGAGCAAAGAAAAGTATAAATGAATTGGAAATAGAAAATAGACTAACAATTAATAAAACAATCAAAACCAAGTATTAAAAAGGGTAAACCACATCCTAACTATCAAATATAAACAAGTATAGTAGAATCCAACACCGATCTCAACAAGAAATTCATAATATCCAAGTATGTTCATACATTAAGCTCAATACATATTTCAAGAGAGATTAGGATGAAAGAAAAGAAAAGAAATATTCTTATAGAGATGAGCTTTAAGTCTTGCAATCTTCAAGAAATTCTCCCAAATTTTCTTAAAGAATTTCCAACTCCAAGTCTTCTCTCTCTAAAAATTTGTGTCCTTTTCTCTCCAATTCTCTACCCCCTAAAATTTGTGCCTCTATCCCCCTTTTAAACTTTATTCCAGGTCAAACTCAAGTACCACTTAAAGCTACAGGGGCATTTGTCAAACAAATGGCATCACCAAGAATTCTTAATAGCAATAACGTGATCAAAAAGCTGTTTAAGGGATATCTTCATACTTTATCTTCAATTTATGATAACATGATATTCAATACTGAAGCTCTTTGTAACTGATCAAATAAGTTATCTATCATAGACAGAGGATACTTATTCTTGATAGTCACCTTATTCAACTCCCGATAATCAATACACAGTTTTATAGTTTCTTCTTATTCATGAATAAAACTGGTGCACCCTATGGTCAGAAACTAGGACGTATAAAACCTTTATCAAGTAATTCTTCTAGTTGAACCTTTAATTAAGTTATATTGTAGCCATCCTATAGGGTGTTTTAGAAATTAGTGTTGTACTATGTAATAAATTAATCACAAATTCAATTTCTTGATTAAATGGCAATCCTAGTAAATCTTCTGAGAATGTCTCAAGAAATTCTCGGACAATTGGTACATTGTCTAGCCTTAGTTTCCACTCTGTAGAAATATCTATTGCACTTTCAAGAAATCCTACACAACCACTCTCCAATAACCTTCTGGCTTACATTGTTGTAATCATAGAAGACTTCGATATACCTCGAGTTCTGGTAAACAAAAATTGATCTTCACTAGGAGGTTTAAATATCACAATCCTCTTCTTATAGTCTATCATAGTATAGTATTTTGATAGTCAATCTATACCCAAAATAATTTCATAATCTTGAATGTCAAGCATAACTAAATCCACAAACATCTCTCTACCATTTACCATGACTAGATAAGCTCTTAGAATCTTTTCTGAATATAATATATTACCATAAGGAATAAGAGGGCCAAATTTACTCATCATCCCTTCTGGTTCTCGATCTGACCTTCTTACAAATTCTAATGATGCATAGGAATGTGTAGCACCTTAATCTATTAATGTATAAGCAGTGATGCCAGAAATAAGAATCTCACCTGATACTTTTGAGGGATCAGTGGCTGCATCTTTCTTAGTGAGGTAAAATGTCTTGCATTGCCCTTCTTTTGTTCTTCTTTCATTTCAACACAATCCTTTATATGATGACTCATTTTACCACACTTGAAGCATAAACTAGCTCTTAGTCTATATTCTCCTGCATGATGCTTTGCACACGAGGGATAGTTAACTTATGGAGTACTTCCCTAGTCAATCTTGGAGTGCTTGTTTTGATCTTGATCATTCTGTGATGTTGGAGACCTTTTTCTTTTATTGTCCTAAGGAAGATAACCTTGAGCCTGGCCTCCTCTATTATACTAAAAGTTTGGTCTATAATTCTTTTGATTTGCTCGATTATATCTTTCTCTTTCTTTTTTTCCTCATCTTTTTGCTCTATTTTATCCTGCTTTGAATCTAAAGCTCTACCAACGATTTGAGAGAATGGAATATCCTTAACCCTGCTTGCCTTTAAGTCTCACAATATACCTTTCCTAAGACCTTGTAGAAATTGCTCTACTTTAGTTCATTAGTGGCCACCATATACGGAGTGTATTGAGATAGCTTATCAAACTTACAAATATATTCTGCTACTAACATCTTGCACTACTTCAGATTTGCAAATTCTGCTCTTCTATTAGCCTAAGCTGCATCAGAAAAATACTTGCTATAGAAAAGCTCCTTAAATCTAACCTTGGTCATAGTAGTAACATCATGAATGCTCCCCATGGTATCCCACCAATACTCTATATCATTACAAAGCATAAAGGATGCACATGAGACCTTTTCAGTATCTGGCACTTTCGCATAATTTAAAATTCTATCTGTGGTTTGGATCCACTGCTTAACTATGATATGATCAATGCTGCCCTCAAATGTTGGTGGCTGTAGTTTTCAAAATCTTACACTTCTAGTTTCATTATTCTATGTCATATATGGAGGTTGTGGATTTACTGATGCTGTTCCTCTCTTCCGATATCTCTCTCCAACTGTTGTTCCATCAAGTTAGTAAAGCGATTAATACGATCATCCCTTGGGTCCCTTTGAAAATAGGGTCCTACTCTTTGACCATTTTCTTGAGCTTTATTGTTCACTATTATTATATCCTAAAATTTGAACGTTCTCTTGTAGTACAAATTTGTGGCCAAATAGACATGTAGTATGTAATGCACTTATAAAATATTATACAAATAATTTTAAAAAAGGAATAACTTACAGGTGAATATAGTAATTCTTCTTTCCTTGTTTATGTATATGGATGCTTTTTAGAATCATTTAAAATACCTGCTCTTACACTAATTGTAGGATTCCGAAATTTTAAGTCTAACGTATATAAACTTTGATAAATAAGTGCTTAACAAATTAGGAAGTGCTAATCTATTTATTAAAGAAAATAGTAAATATGTGGGAAAATAAAATTTTTTTTAGTTTTGTTTAGAAAACTGTAAGAACTTTCATTCATTGATACATATATATTTTACAAGTGATACTAAAAATATATGAGTTTAAAATCACTTTACAATTTGTAATAGAAAAAGGTAAGTATTCAAAGTCACTCAGTCTTTCTTTATTCATAACAACAACAAAACACAGTCTTGCACCAATAGTATGTTGAAATGTCCATATAGAATCAGGATAGGAGTCCAACATCTATTCATATACTAGAGTATCAATCATCGTTGACTACAATATAAGAACTAGTGAGTGATAACTCAGTAAGTGACATTATGCAGGACTTTCTTAAGAACATTTAAAAAGAATAAAACAATTGTAACTTAATGTAGGGCTCTTGTGAACTATATTGCGTAGTCAGATAAGTAGACCTGTCATTGAGCCGCATAACATAACATAATATCACATAATGTGAGTGGCCACAACCTAAACAACATGGAGGTTTTTATATGAATGCCACATTAACCTCAGTGTATATCAGAGGCCATCCCTATATTGTAAACATATTGATCCACACTAGGATCTGACCCATTAAGAGTATACTTTTTATATATATGGGACACCAGCCCACTATATCTCGTGTCTACCCTATCCTTCCAAACAATATAGTACATAAAACTTTTCTTTTCTCTTTTAAAAAATCATGTCTTATAAAACACATAGCATAGCTTTAAACGGAAAACATTTTTATACCATGCATGCAATGATATATTTGCATTTTATTGAGGCAAGTAATACTATTTACATAATTAAAATAATTCATATAGTGTTCTTACATTGTAGGTGAAATGTCACTTATCTCAAGCCTGAATTTTCTACCTCTTTACTTGTGAAATGCTCTTTGCTAAAAGTACAAGTGATGTGTCTCTATTATATTAGCAATGAGAAATTATTTTTGATCATTATGTAAGCCATATATTATTTCATTTTTTTAACTACTGATATATTCCTATATTAACCCAAACATGGGAATATGGACACTAGATAGTGGTGGCAATGAAATAAATCAAGCTACATATGCCAAAAAGTGACCAAACATAAATATTCATAAAACAAGAAAGTAAGAATCCTTTTCATAGTATCATATAATAAAGTCTACAAATAAGTACAATACTAGTGGTAGTAAGGAAAGTAAAGATCTATTAATTTGTATACGGTCAAATAATTCTGAACATATAGACTTGTTATAAGACAAGCACCAACATGTATATGGCAAATTTTAAAATGATCAAATTCTAGTTACAATTCCAAAAATTAGTCTTGCATATAAATCTGCCAATTTAAATTGTAGTTAACCAACCATTTATTCAAAATAACATTCTATATAATATATTTTCAAACTAAGCAGTAATTACAAAGAGAACAAAATCCATTTCAGAATAAAACCAAGTTAATCAATTGTATGAAAGCTTATAAACAAGACACTAATATAACCACAAGGGTTCATATATAATAAGGTACAAGATATTTTGTTCATATCAGTAAATGACATGTTCTATGTGTAATTATTACTTTTTAGGGTGACATATAACTTTGAGTAACTATTATTATCCCAAGATCAGCTAACCCAAAATGGGGGGTGAATTAGGTTTTAAAATTTTTTAATAGACATTTTATCTATATAAATCAACAATAATACCAAGCATGTAACTATAATACCAAGTAAATTAAGCACATTAAATGTCAAACACACAATCAAATAGTTTACAATAAAGTAAAAAATGTAGGAATAGAGAAAATGCAAACTTGATTTTTACAAGGATCGACAAACACGATGATTTGCCTACATTCCTAGTTGTCAGCAACTTGCTTTGAGCATTCTATTATTCAAATCAAGATTATGGACTTGACCGCCTTTTATAAGTAGAATGAATTCTTCTTAGGCTCACCTAACTCTTTTATAATAGTCTTGATTTTGGCTCTATCATGCTAATGAGTGATTAATTCACTCATAAATCAAATATTATTCAACTCAAATAATTATAAGATCTCAAGCATTTTTGGTGGCTTTATACGTTTTCACCTTATTTTTGTAGTTTTCTTGAATAAATGAGAATTAAGTTAAATTAGTGCCAAATAAGGGTATAAATACCCTTTTGGACAAAAACTAAGCTGGATATAAATACAACACAATGAAAATCAACTAAAACAGAGCCAAAATAACAAAACAGCATTCCTTGGGGAAAAGCTTGTTTTGCTGATTTTCTAGAAACCAATAGCAACGTGGCTCTAGCCAAGTAATGCTGCGGCGCTGTCCGAAAAACAAACTTTCAGAGCTTAGAGCACCACAACGCTAGCTCGAGAGCATCGTGGTGCTACCCTGCATCCTAAACCACATTTTTAGCAAGCTTTTAGGGCCTCTCAACCCTTGATGCCATCCGATCGAATGGTCACCTAACCTAGGTCATCTTAGAGCCCATTAAATACATCTTTAAGCTTCCATTTCAAGTATGAAAGTTGGAGAAAAAACAACAAAGAGAGTTTAAAAATCTTAAAGAAGAATGAGCTTGGAGCAAAAGTCTTGATGAGGATGCTTGAGAGAGTAGCTTAAAGAGATTAAAGGCTTGAAGTTCTACCCCCACAAAAGAGTTTTTCTCTTCCTTTTTCTCACCCTAGTCTCATTTGAATTTTGTACTACGCTTGATTATTGAATATGTTTGGATTTATAAAATTCTTGTTGGGATTAGTATTGGATTCTCTTATGTTAAATTAATTGTTATATACTTTGGGCATGATGTAATTTTAACATTGATTCTATGTCTTGATTTCTAATATATTCTTTGATATTGTTCTTTAATTTTTTTATATTATTCCATGCTTAATGCTTCTCAACTAATTAGCTATTAGTTGGATGATTTGGTTTCTAGAATTTGGTACTTTAGAGAGATAATTTTAGAAATAACTATAGGATAGTATAACCTAGAATTTGTAGAGTTTAAGAGAACCTATAATTCCTTTGAAGCCATGATCAAAGAACTATTGACTATAATGAGTTCTTAATATCTAAGTTTGAAATAGAGATATTGGAATTGAGATATAGGAATGATTTCACTTGGCACTCGAGAGAGGGAGTAAAAATATCTTTGGGTTCTTGGCTTATAAACTAGGAATAATTGATTAGAATGCAATTAATGATCAAAAAACATAGTTGATAGTTAGGTGAATTTAACCTCCTAGTATACTTGTGCATAAAAGTCTCCATATTTTACTTTTATATTTATATTTATCCTTTTAATTTTTTTAAATTATATATTTATTTAGTATGATTGCCTAGATAAAGTTAAGTCATAACAATTCCAGTACATAATGATAATTTAGCACTTAATTCCTCGTGGAATCGATAACTTCATATTTATCACTTTATTACTTATTTAAGACCCATGCACTTACAGTTATTTTATATATATACATTTAGCGTAACAAGTTTTTGGCACCATTTGAACAAATAGCAATCACAATTAATCATCAAAAGGAGGAAAATTCCCAAGTGATATCGAAAGTAACCCCAAAGAGTATTGTAATGCTATAACTCTAAGAAGCGGGAGAGAAATTGATGGGGATAAGCAGGAAGAAAGTACCAAACCCACACCTTTGCCTAGCCACGAAGAGAAGCAAACCATTATTGTGAACAATGAAGAAGAAAATGCTATAAGGAAAGTTTCTAAACTGAAAACTATTTTATTTCCATATAATCCTCAAATTATTAAACCCCCTCTTCAATTTCCTCAAAGATTTTAAAAAAAGAAACTTGAGTCATAGTTTGCTTAATTTTTTGAAATCTTTAAGAAAGTTCACATATATCCCTTCTTCAGATGCTCTAGAATAAATGCCCAACTATACCAAGTTTATGAAGGATATTATATCACAAAAGAGGAAGTTAGAAGATTTCAAAACCATGAAATTGATGAGAAGTGTAGCGCTATTCTTCAAAAAAAGCTACCATAGAATTGAAAGATCTTGAAAGCTTCACTATTCCCTGCACAATTGGTGGCTCTTCATTTGATAAAGTATTATGTGAACTTGGGGCAAGTATCAATTTGATGTCCCTCCCTGTATTTAAAAAGTTAGGACTTAGAGTAGTCAAGCCAACAACTATCATGTTATAACTAACAGATAGATCCCTCACCTATCCTTATGGAGTCATTGAAGACGTGTTGGTGAAGGTCGACAAATTTATTTTTCCAGCTAATTTTTTGGTATTAGATATGGATGAAGACTAAGACATGCCTCTAATCCTTTGGTAACCTTTCTTGGCTACAAATGGAGCTTTGATTAATATATCTAAAGAGGAGTTATCTTTAAGGATGAATAAAAATATGGTCAAGTTTATCTTTTATCACTCCAACAAGGTTTCTGAGGAGACAAGTTCATGTAATAGAGTTGATGTGATTATAAAACATTTTGAAAAGGTACTAATGGATGAGAGATGTTGCAATGACTAAAAAATTGTGAACTTTGAGTCAGTTCAAAGGCAACAAGTTCGAATTTTGAGGTCTCAGTTAAAGTTGCTATCATCCAAGTTGAAGCTAAAATAGTCTAAGCCATTCAATATTGAGAAAGTATTTCCCTTAAGAACGGTGGACATAAAGGGAAAAGATGGGCATGTGTTCTAAGTCTACAAACAACGATTGAAGCTTTATGACAAAGGTGGAGTAAGGAATGTGAAGTAGCTCTCTCTTTAAGAGCCAATTTGAGGAAGTTGAAGAATGTCTGGCTAAGGACATTAAACTAAGTACTACAAGAGAGGTAACCCAAGTTTTTAATATTTTGTTATTTGTATTTTGTTTTTATAGTTTGATGAACTGAAAATTTTAAGTCTAGGAGGATTTTTTCATGATTTTTAGGGATAAGCTAATGTAAATTAGTGTAAATTTAGAATTAGATTGAGAACCTAGCGCCTAGGTGCTTGCTGAAACTTGGGCATTACAACACCTAAATTCGAAGTCTACAGTTGAAGATCAGGTGCCCAACTAGAAACCATGCACCTCAGCACCCACAAAGAAGTGTTGTGAGTGGTGCCGCTATGCCCACTAAGGAGCGTTACAATGTTAGAACCTCAAAAAAATTGAAAAAAAATTAAAAAAATTTTAAAAAAATTCTCAACAAAAAAAAAATCGAGGGCTGCAACTTCCTTAAAAGAGCACTATAGCACTTGTGTTGTTGCCCATAAATGAGCACAAGCCCATTAAACCCCTTCCTTTACCTTCTCTTCTCCTATTAACACCTTACTTCTTTTATCACCTTACTCCCATCCTTTCAAAATTATTTTCCTCACCAGATATTTTACTTTTCATCATCCTTTATCAAGCCTTCTTTATACTTTTCATCAACAAATTGGAGAAGTGCTTGCAGATTGAAGTCTGCTCTTATTCTTGAAGGACCATCATCCCCATTGTTCCAAATATTTTCATTCCTTCACTCTTCTTTAATTTGACATTGAGGACAATATCCACTTTAAGTTTGAGGAGTATTTACTATCTTTAGTTATTTCTTTTATTTTCTATTTGCTAATTTAAATAAAAATAATTAAAAATTTCCTTATTATTTTTTTTGTGTAAGTTTGAATATATTTCTTCGAGTTGATGATAAGAACCCGATTGAATTAAATATAGCTCTTAAAAAATGATAAATATTGATTTCTTCTATGTGCTTGACTCTATTGCTAGTCTTATTCTTCTTGAGGTTTAGGTACACCTATGCACATAGTCCTGCTCATTTTTTCTGCTTTAAAACTAGAGAATGTTTCTACGAATTAAACAATTATTTAGGATTCTTAATGATCTCTAGAACTTCTTTGAAAACTATTTCAAGCAAAATTCGATTGTGTATCACTAAAGATATGATTTAGGCTATCTTTGGATCGATTGTGCTTTTCAAGCACATATGTGATGCTAGAAAACCTTAATTAACCCCATTAAGCTTAAAGACATTTTCTTTAACTCCTATACTATAAACCCATCCTTTAAATATTTTCCAATAATTCACTTTATACCTTGAGTACATGTGAAAATAGTTATGACAATTGTGGTGCTTTTGTGATGAAATGGAAAAAAAGGTATATGTTAGAAATTGTGAAGAAAGCTTATGTACTTGAAAAGTACTATACCCTTATTGGTTAAAAAAAATCATAGTTTGAGGGTGTAGCTACTTGTTGAAAGATAAATACTGTAATCTGAGTCAAGAGAATGGAAAATAAGCTTGGAGAAAGTTAGATTGTTTAACTTAAGGGTTGTAAAGAGGAAAATGATCCTAGAATAGAATATGTGTACTCTAAGGTGATGAAACCATAAAAATGCCTTTTTATCCTACCTTCACCTTAGCCTCACATTACAAGCTTTATTAAAGTCCTATTGATTTTTGGTGATGTGTTAGTCTAAATTAGTGGCAAATGGTTAGAAAAACAAGCCTATGGAGTTGTAAACATTCATGTTCAGAGATCAATTTCCACGTCGTTTGTTTGCATAAACAAATCTAGAATTTAAGGTGAAATTGGCTATTCACACACACACTGAGAAGAATTCAGAGAAGGGTAAAACTAGTATTGGAGTTAAAATTCTAGACTTTGGCAATATTTTGAAGTTTTTCTTGAGGTATAGCTATGATAATTATAAGGCATGTTTGAAATCCGAAGTGAACTGATGCTTACGCTTTTGAGTTCATTTTCACTATTCTATTTTATTTTTCTTTCCTTCATTTTTTTGTTTTCTTTGCTTGAGGATTAGCAAAGCATTAAGTTTGGAGGAATTTGTTAAGTGTAATTTATCCAATTAATATTCCCTCTCTAAGCTTAATGTTTTATTAGTTTTCGAGAGCATTTATGTGTTTTATGTTGTTTTTATTGAACGTTATAGGTTAATTGAATTTTTGGATGCATGTTAACAACTCTTGTTTTAGAGAAAGAAATCCGAGCCGTGTAACAGTGGTTGATGGCAAAATGATGCTCAAAAGTATTTAAGTAAGATGGCCAGGTAGAGAGATGGGCATTGTCGTGTCACCTAGTGGGTACTACAGTGCCGCTTAACTCAAATTTCCATCACTAGTACCGTAGTGCTACTTTTGGAATGTTGCAGTGCTACCGTTGATGCTTAGAACCAGAACCATAGGCACTGTTGATACTTAGAACTAAAAACATGGGTGCCACAATGCCTATTATAGATCATCGTAGAACTTGTCCCGTATATTCCTTTCAGATTTTGAGCATTGCAGCGCTCTAAACTCAGCACTATGGCACTTCTATATTCTCTGACCAGCTTAAGCCAAATTTGACCAAGCCACCAGGGGGAATATAAATAGATCCTTTAGGGATCTGAGAGAGGAGATTGGAGAATATTCTTGGAGGCTCTTAGCAGCTACTATCTTGAACAAAGGGAGATGAAGAACACTATGTGAAAAAATTCTCATCCAACCAAAAAAATTTTTCTTTGTCATCTCTTCCTTTCATGATGTTGTTATTTATTAGCTTGTATTTATTCTCTTCTATTATGAACTAAATATTTTATCTAGAGGAATGATATAGTCTATACTTGAAATTATGTCTTAATTTTCAATATCCATTTTATAAAAATTTTCTACTAGTTTATCTGTGTTATTTTGCTCTTTATGTTTCTCAATTGACTAGCAACCATTGGGATATTTTGGTTTCTAGAGTCTGGTACTTGAGAGAGGGGATTTTAGAGATACGACTGTAGAGTTTGCGAAAACCGATGAATCTTTTGAAGCTTGTTATTAAGAACTACAAAACTTAATGAACTCTTATTTTGCTCAATTTTGAATAGAGTTATTGAAATTACAATCTAAGGGTAATTTTCACTCAGTACTCAAGAGAGGGAGTAGAAATAATTTTAAGTTCTTTCTTATGAGCTAAGAAAATCAATCAAGTGGTACTATTAATTGAAAGAAATAATGGATAGTTAGGTGAAGTCAGACCTCTAAAATATTATTATTTTCATTTAGATTTCCTATTGCATTGTAACATTTAATTTTATATTTTAAATTTCCTTTGATTACTATATCTCTACATTTAATTTAAATTGTCTAGATAAAATTAAGATTATCCAATTACGGTATTTAGTTTAATTTCAATATTAATCCCTGTGTGTATGATAATCTTATTTACCATTTTACTATAAAACTTGACACT
>JXTB01000267.1:400072-434656 GCA_002914805.1 Parasponia andersonii | reverse complement strand
TTTTTTTTTGTTAAAGATTCTTCCTTTATTTACTTTTACAATTTAAAATAGTCTTAAAATTGCCTAAAATAAATTTTTTTCACATATTTGACCCATATTTTGTCAAAATTACACTTTTGACCCAAATACTCAAAAAAATTTGCATTTTAGTCCTTCCAACTTTTGCGCAAACATCTTTAATTTTTTGGAAAGCATTTCTAATGGGTAAGAATCTGTTCTTAAGGATCTAAGTCTAAATCATTAAGTTTGGTTCATTTTCATGCATATTTTATTTAGGGTCTTACACTAAAAAAAATCTTCCATTTTTTGTGTTTAGTCATTTTGATTTTACTATTATTATTATTATGAAGTATTCATATTTAGAAGCTTAAGAAATCAAAAAAATAAGTCTCAATATAATATAAATATATAACATCTAAAGTAGGTCAAATATGTTATTACCTATTTATTCTTTTATATAATCTATATAACAAGCAAGGTGAGGGAATAAATACCTTCCAAGTTTGGATCTTCTTTCTTACATCTCCACTACAAAATTAAGTACTCTCTTCTCTTGATTATAATTCTAAATTTCTAGAGTCGATGGGTAAAATATTGTATCTCTTGTGAATTTGGAAGAAAGTGAGGTAGAAAGAGTTTTTTTTTTTTTTTGAGAAGGAATAATTGGAAATATGAAGATAGTTTTGGCTAAGTAATTTGAAAGGTTAAGCATGGATTTGAATTGCCAAATGAATGATCTATTTATAGGCCATCCATGAAAGGTATCCAATAATACATACTTTCACATTCTATGAAATAATCCAAGCATCATTATTATCAATTTGTCAAAATATCATCTTTTCCTACTCCATTACCTTATCTTTTACTTTATTTTTTACTCATCTACTACCTTTGTCTCTATTCTTTCTTCTTTTTCAATTATTTAGAATCCAATACCACTAGCTCCCAAAAAAAATCTCCACTATATTAATCTTTTTTTTATAGCTTTTGAATTATTTTGGAGACAAAAGTTACTAATTAGTTTTGTCTATGTCTTCCACTTTGAATTATGGCCACTAATTTCCAAAGAACATTTCCATTATGATTTTCCTTTTTCCCTACCTTTTGAATTACCCATTAACTTTATACCTTTCCTTTTCTATTCCACTCATTTAAAGTTATTACCTTTCTGGTAAAACCTTACTACTTTTCATCTTTTTCTTTAACTTATTTTCTACCCTTAGATTGATATACTTAAATCCTAGCCATTTAAAATATGGCATGGTACTATTTTAATGCAACTATTAACTTTAGATTATAAAATGTAACAATTTTAATGTGACATAAATATGTCATATTTTTAATTAGATTATATTGATGTACATAATATAATTATTGTAAAATCAATTTATTATTAAGGAAAATTAACTTAGAATTCTAAGTTAAAATGAGGATTGACTATGGTTTTCTCACGTAATAAAATTTAACATTAAAATAATACTACGTACATAATTTCAAGTATTTGTGAATGCAAACTTAATACAATTCGATACTAAGTATATAATAATTCTACTAATATTACAAGTCTAAAGATTTCTATGGGATGACAGTTATAGACCTTACACTTATAGTTTAAAGTTTCTATCTATTAGTACTTACAGTTTCTTTTATTGGACTTTGTCTTTGGTTGGATTTATAAGAATTTGGACTTTGACCTTGTTTTGTGATTTTAATATATGGTTTAGTAAAGAGAATATACATATTTGACTAGATTCTAGTAAACCTTTGTATTAAAATAGTTAATTTTTATTTATTTATGTACCAATTATTTTGAGTTAAATCGAAGTAATCCTTATATATTTAACTTATGTTTATATACTCATATTATTTAATTAGATGAAAGCTATGTTTTTCTATAAAAGTAATTCCTCCTTGAGACAACTAATTTTGTTTATGACTTTATAATTAAATACTCATTTGTTGTTAGTAATTAAAATACTGGTGGTTTTGTGAAATCCAAAAGCATGTTTATTATAATGTATATGAGTGAACTCTTTTAATTGTAAACTTAGGATTCTCACATTGGAAAATAAAGGAGAATCAGCGTATTATTTTATTTGGCTTGAGCTGAAATAATCATTTGTATCCTATTATAAGCATTTAATCAATAAATTTGAAAATTATTAAGGCATGTCACTATATCCAGAGTGAAGAGTATTTCACAAGTCATAAAGCTCAGAATTGAGATAAGTTACATCATACCTGCAATGTAAGAAATTCTCTGTTTCTATAAATTTATGGAATCTATGAATATGCATACATACATATCTATCATTTTGTTTTTCATGAGACATAAATACGTGATATATTTATATTACCTGACGAATTTTAGTGAATAGAATGTGGCAAGCCAGTGCCCAAATACATGATATAATTCCTTTGGAAATTCTTTGGTCCCATCTAGAATACTCTGGTCCTTTCATAGACACTTTGGTTCCTTCAAGAACACTCTGATAGCAGTGTAAGGTGGACTTTTGATGTACACAGAGGGAATTCTCTGAGACTCGAGATCTCTGTTTGATAGCCTATACTTTCTTATATGTTCTTTGAGTGGCTCAGTATGTGATTCAAGGTCTTGTTAGGCAGTATAATATATACAGGGATCCCAATCATATGATTATCTATTTCATATTATATGTATTTTACATCTGTATAGGTTACTTACTGAGTTTCATACTCATAAAGATTCAAACATTGCTGAGAGTATGATGATATGTGAGTTTGGAGAAGGAGCGCTAATTTTTTTACCACGATTTGTACATATGAGCATTTTGATGCTGTGGTTTTTTGAGAGATAATTTTGAATCTGTTTTATCTGTATATATTATGAGTGACTATATGAGAGGTTCATTATGTCTATATATATATATATATTAAACTATATCTATTATTATGAGCTGAATTTTTTTGTTATTACTAGAAAGCTTAAAAAGTTTAGTTTTCCATTATTTTACTAGTTCTAAGTCGAGTAGCATCTTTTAATTTCACTAAATATTTACACAAATATTCTTATATATGTGTGAAATTGGGAGAAGTTACAGAACACTTATATTACTATTCTTTTAAAGGATTTATTTTAATTACTTTTAATATAAAAGTTTAATTGTTTTAAATATTATTTATTGTTGTCCTCATATTTGTACTTGAGAAAAAAAGCCATAATCAAGGACTATGGTTACTCAAAATTACATGTGACCCTAAAAAGTAATAATTATGCATAGAACATGTCATTTATTTTAATGTGAATGAAATTGTTTGTACCTTTTTATATATAACCCCTTTTAGTTACACTAGTGTCTTGTTTGTACGCTTGCATACAATTGATTCACTTGGTGCTTGCCTTATAAGTCTAAGTCTATAAGTTTGGAATCATGTGACCATATACAATTTAATAGATCTTTACTTTCCTTTTTGTCACTAGTATTGTACTTATTTGTAGACTTTATTATATGATACTATAAATCATTTCGTACTTGCTTGTTTTATAAAATATGAAAGTCAAATAATCTATGATGAATTAATGTTTGGTTCGTGATTAACACATGTAGCTTGATTTTTTTTTTTTTATAACCACTGCTATCTAGTATCCATATTGTCATATTTGGGTTAATATAAGAATATATCCGTAGTTATAAATCTGAAATAAGACATTGCTTATATAATGATCAAAAAGAATTTCTTATTGCTTAGATAATAGAAACACGTCACTTGTTCCATGAGCAAAGAGATAGAAAATTCGGAATTGAGGTAAATAACATTTAATCTACAATATAAGAACACTATATGAATTGTATTAATTATGTAAATATTGTTACTTACCTTAATAAAATGCATAAATATTTTCTGTTTAAAGCTATGGTATATTTTTTATAAGACTTGATTTTTTTGAAGAGAAAAGAAAAATTTTGTGTACTATATTATCTAGAAGGATAGGGTAAACATGGGACATGGTAGGTCGGCATCCCAAATATATGAAAAAGTATGCTTTTAATGGGTCAGATCCTAGTATGAATTAATATATTTGTAACATGAGAATGGATCCTAGTATGGATCAATATGTTTGCAATATGAGAATGGCCTCTAGCGTATATTGAGGTTAATGTGGTTTTCATATAGAAACCTCCATATTGTTTATGATGCAGCCACTTATATAATGTTATGCATTTCAATGACAAGTCTACTGTTCTAACCAGGCAATATAGTTCACAAAAGGCCCTACGTTAAGTTACAATTGTTTTATTCTTATTAGATAATCATAAGAAAATCATGTATAATGTTACTTACTAAGTTATCACCTACTTACTAAGTTATCACCTACTAGTTCTTACATTGTAATCAATGATGATTGATACTCTAGTATGTAAATAGATGTTAGACTCCTATCATAATTGTATATATGGATATTTTGACAAACTGTGGGTACAAGACTGTGTTTAATTGTTGCTATGAATAAAGAAAAATTGAGTGATTTTGAATACTTATCTTTTTTCCAATTCTGATTATAAAGTGATTTTGAACTGGTATGTTTTCAGTATCTTTTGTAATAAATAAATAAATATATATATATATATATATATATATATATCAATGAATGAAAGTTTCTACATAACAAAACTTAAAAAGTTTTTATTTGCCCACATATTTACTATTTTCTTTATAAATAGATTAATGCTTTCGAATTTGTGAAAAACTTATTTACCAAAATCTACATATGTTAGAGTTAAAATTTCAGAATGTTATACTTTTTGATTCTAATTTTGGTTCTTTTAAGCCAAATATGAAGTAACTTGGAGAGGATTCTTTTTACAAATTGGGGGCAATTTATCTCTCCCCGAAAAATATTTTGAGGATTCTTTCTGCAAATTTACCGTTTTCTTGTTGAAAATTAAAAAATTATCTTTACATTTCCAATCCCTTGCAACGTCTACCCCTTATCTTGATAAGATTTGAAAAGGAATAATAATAAAAACCTCCCATCGCTTTTGGCTAAATTAGATAGTTCAAATTTAGTTTCTGAAAATAATAAGATATTCCCTTAGAAAATATTTTTTAATGTTGTTTTTAGTTATTATTTAAAATTTTAATAAAATTTTGACTTAGTACATTCGAAAAGAAGATTTTTTATTTTCATAAAGTCAGATGTCATTTTCTAATTTATTCAAAACCAATAAGAGCTTTTTGTAATAATCCCTTCGAAAATAACATAATAGCAAAAATGCCATTCGACTTGCATTGACGAGATTATTTACATTTGATTAACAATATCTCATTCATTTTAAGGAGATTTTTTATTAGGGTTAATGGCAAAAATGGTCCCTAAACTATCTAATTATAGCAATTTGGCCCTTAAAGTATTAGTTGTGGCAATTAAGTTCCTAGTCTTTCTAATTTGAAGTAATCTACCCTAAATTGTCTAAATTGCAAGTTGACGTTAATTTCTGATCAAAAACACTCGTAAGATATTGTAGCATCTGAAAGTATTTTAGAGAAAAATAAACTGAACAAAACGATTTTGATAGAAAGAAAAATGACATAATTTGCATTTTTTTAGAGTTACTGAAGCTGCAAATTTGGAGAAATTTTTTTTATAATTGTTCATTTTTATGCTTGAAATTTTCAAGTTATCCTTCAAATATATTTTCAACTGTCACTACGTATTCCTTATATGTGTTTTTGGTCAGAAATTTAACAGCAAGTTGCACTTTAAGCAATACAAGGATCAAATAGCAACACATTGGAAAGTCTAAGAACTTAATTACTATAATTAAAACTTTGAAGACCGAATAAGAACTTAATTACTACAATTAAAACTTTGAAGACCGAATTGCCAAAGGTTAGTTCAAGGACCATTTGTGCCATTAACCCTTTCTATTAATTGCCCTTGTATATTTTGTTTCAACTGCAAAGGTTAGTTCAAGGACCATTTGTGCCATTAACCCTTTCTATTAATTGTCCTTGTATATTTTGTTTCAACGAGAGCTTACCACTTATAGGTCATCTGTTAGAGACCATGAGTATTACGGAAGATAAATGTGTGAAATTTTTTAATCAAGTCAGAAATTTTGTTATTTTTTAAAATTTCAATAAAGAATGAGGTGCATTTTACAAATAAATTGAAGTCTAAAGGAGTGATTTCGTGAATTTCAAAAATAATATTTTTTTTTGAAGGATCAAAACTAATATTTTAAAAAAGAAAACCAAACGAACAATAGAGGATGATTCATAATTATCCCTGGACATTTGTCAAAATTATTTAAGAATTGTGTTAAATTAGGTCAATCCAAATTGGGTTGACGTGACTGCTGTTGTGATTCCTAATTGGTTGTTTAGCCATCTTTTCCCAACAAAAATATTTATCAAAACAAATTAGCAAGTGAGACTATGCTAATTTCACAAATTTATGCATAAACCATTAAATACATACATAAACGTAGTGATGGGAGCATATCTCTATATAGATTATAGTTTGCATGAATATTAATCAACCATTTGCTTTAGAAAAATGTCCACTTGCCTCTCAATTGCATTTTCCTTTTTAGACGAATTGATAACAAAAGAAATAATTAAAGACCGTCTATTTCCATAGCGGACCAACGAGTGAGATAATTGTTCTTTACCCTTTTCACCCATCTTTATGAAAAAACATAATAAATAAGCAAAAAAAAAAAAAAAAACCGAGATCAGGAAAAAATAAAAATGAATAGCATATGTTGCCGCAATTGCTACATTGCAAATGCGATATTCTTTACTTTAGTGCTCTACACGAGAAACTATCCGCTGAGTCAGCACCATGACAAGATGTATATCAAGTTTACATGTCAATATGTCATTGACACAAGTAGGAGAAAAAATCAAAAGTCTGGATTTTATTATGGACAAATAATAGCTTTACATATAAACCAAACCAGTTTCTGACTATCTCCACATAACCATCCAATAATGATCAACAATCAACTTATACATTATCATATCAACCTTAGACTGAGAGACTCTAGTTTGTATTCATATAACCAATACATACACACATTTATATAAGTATAATATCAACTCTTGGATATAAATTAATATAAGAGCTAAAATGGCACAACTGAATTGCACAGTTGATGTTCTCACTTGGGTACCTGACTTTGTGGATGGTGACCCTGTGGTTTGCTTTGGCTTGCAGCAGACATCACACGTAGACGTCTTGCGATCTCTGTAAAAGATGGGCGGGCAATCGGATCAGGGGCCCAGCACTGCTCCATTAACAATCTCCATTCAGAATCACAATAGCTTGGCACAGGTGGCCTTAGAGTGCTATTCACAATACCTCCTGCAAGTATGGAGCAATATCATACCGAAATGCAGCCAACATTTCTTTTTCTATGAAGTACGAACTCATCTCAAAACTGGAATGAGCAAGGAAAAAAGACGCAAGGAAGCCTGGACTGATCTACACCAAAGTGGTCTAAATCAAGTGTCTGCCTCTTTAGCTAAGCAACAACTACCTTTAAAGTTCTAGTCTCCTGGATGTAAGTTTAGTAAGGTTGAGGTAAACTAAAATGGTATTTCCCAGAACAAAAAGTTAAATTCACCAGAGATATTGTACTTTTAACACGTATAAAGTAAACATAATAACCAATATGCCGATCCAATATGAAGTAAACAAGTATCCTTCCGTTCTAGTGAATTAGAACAAAGGAAAGGACCTGATCACTTTCTCCTCCATGGTGTGTGATGTGCAAAGAGAAATATGAAACTATTGTTTATCTGCCTTTGGCATTGTGCTGAGGCTGGATATTTATAGCGCAAATTGTCGATGGAAGCAGGAATTGACTGAATTCTTCCAGAAAAAAGTGGATCAATAATGTTGAGATGCCAATCAGTTTTGGCAACAGAAAGTTGGCACCTCTAATGTGAGATTGTATGGCACTTTCTAGGTAATTTGGATGGAGAAGGATAGTCTATGTTCAAATAAAAGGGACAGGACACGTTATCTAAGGAAGAGAGCCAAATTCTAATACTCTTTACAGGGAGGCAACTGCTAAGGAATTAAATGGCTTTCCTTTTTCTAAAGGTTTCTTAGTTGGGAGGACTTGATGGTTCACCAACATTTTTTTTCCTTTGCTCCGTCTTGTTTTCTCTTTAGCAGATTTCTTAGCGTGTCAGTCATATTTTATCTTATATATCCTAAAAAACAAAATAAAACAAAGTGATAGATATGAAGTAACTAGTTTAATACACACCTATAATTGCTCCATAATGCATATTGGCGTAAGGCTCCTCTCCAGTAAGAATCTCCCATAGAACAATACCAAAAGAGAACACATCAACCTAAAAACAAGCAAAAAGCAGTAATACAAAAGCAGTAAGACAGTTGCAAGCACTTGTCAAAACTAATTAAAAGATATGTGAAACTAAAATCATATAATTGCTTGTTGAGAATGAAAAATGTTTACCAATTAATTGATTTATGTTTCCTTCCTAAAGCCTAACTTAATTACAAATCGCTGAAAGTGGTTTGAATTAGTAAAAAAAAAAAAAAACAAAAGAACAAACACCACAGCTGTTACAATATTGGAATCTAAAATGTTTTGCACATCAAGTTTACATATTACTACCACCATTTTTCACAATGCAACTAGAAGCAACATTACACTTATCACAACCCCAAACATCAACCACCATCATCACCATCACCACAATCACCATCTTCAATGTTATGGATAAGACACAATGTTAATCTTAGACACTAATGCCACAGAATCACCACTATTATCTTAGATATATAATATATATACATATATATACACACACACATATATACGCAAGAAATAGAACTTTGATTGAAGATCAAAACTGAAATACATTAAGGAAAGAGTATAAGGATATCCAACGACAAAAACAAAAAAAACACAAATAAAATGAAACCGAATAACAAACACCATTAAACAAAGTGTTTTTCCAACAAGAGTAAGGAGTAAACGAAAGTAAAAAGTCATTAAATTCTTTGCCCATTGCCCACTGTCCAAAGAGAAACTAAAGACTGTAGATGCCATTACCATCATCATACCAATATCCGACCACCAACTTTGCCACTAGGATGACTAGCATAAAAATACTGTTCCAAGTATCACATGCCAGCCCTGTTATTCATCAGAATTGAAACCTCATTCTAAACCACCATAAATACAGCATTAGGACCACCCTTCCCATTACCATCACCATAATTCTATCCTAACAAGGATTTTTCCACCACAAAAATATAATTTATTCAGCTCTACTTTCTTGACTCTACAAATTCTTTACTTATTCAGTATTTGCATGGAATCATATTCCGTAAACTTCCACCATAATCAAGTAGAACCCAAGTCCAATGTCTTATCACATAAAGTGCAGAGTTGCTAACAGTTTTCAGGCATGGTTCTTACTTTTCACATAACTTATTGTCCTTAAGAGTAATGCTAGGGACAACAATATCTTACACCAAAAACTTGTATCACATGAGATCAACCACTTCTTTTTTAAAAGTGGGATCACACCATTTAAAATTATGTGGCTAAAAATAATGCCACATCACTCGTGTAAGTTTTTAGTGTAACATTTTGGTGTCCCAATCTTTACGCTTGTCCTAAAATATCTACAATTTTACAATTTTGCATATAATCTAACGAATATTAAAATACTGTCCACTAGATATAGGTGTTCTGAATTATTTCTCATAGACAAGTGTAAGAAGAGCCCCAAAAAATATTAAAACAAACAACTCGCATGTGCAGACAAACAACTCACATGCACAGCGTTTGCATATTCCCAAATTTCATTGAAAATTTCCTCTTTGGATGATTAAATGAACAAAATAAAGTTTACCTTTTCAGAAACCTTACTACTGCTACCATTTAGTAGTTCTGGCGCCATCCATGGAAGGGTTCCCCTCACACCACCCGTGACTAAAGTATTTCTTTTTATTTTTGACAAACCAAAATCTCCTACCTGCACAATGTGAAGCATTCTATTAAAAGGTGGTTTAAAGGCGATGCCATTTACTGTTTACAAAAAAAAAAAAAGGAAACTGGAAGCTACTAGTCCACTCCAATAAGTGAATTCATCAAAGTCATAAGTTCGCAAGTACATGCAAAATGATAAGACAGCCAAAAAGTAAAAGTACCTTGCAAATAGGTCGCAAAGGATCCTTCAGGTTGACAAGCAAGTTGTCACATTTCAAATCAAAATGCACTATATTTTTTGAATGCAGATACTCCATCCCAAATGCTGCATCCATGGCAATAATGAGCCTCTTACGACGATCTAGATACCTGGTCAGACATAAGGTTATCAAAACATTAAGACTGGATGGTGTGATCTGTACGCTAAAATTGTAAAAGATTTAGTGATACTACCTCTCTTTGCTAAGTAAAACATGCCTAAGAGAGCCATTCACCATGAACTCCGTGACAGTAGCCAGTGTTCCTCCTGGTCCATCTTGGACTACACCATAAAATGCCACCACATTTGGATGGTGAAGCTTTGAAAGAATCTCAGCTTCACGCCAGAACTCTACCGTCTGGGAAGAAAAACAACCACTACTTAACAACATAATATTTAAGACAAAAAAATTGCAAGATACACCAACCAAAATGCACAAGAAGTCATAAAATATCTAAGGGTAATTGCATTATTGTTCTCAATGCTATATGTGAAGGCTACCTCACACACACCACAGCCAGTGTTGACTGTTGACAGGGAGATCAAATATTAGAAACAAGGACTATCCTCGATACATTAAAGTGAATAAGCATGAATACATTAAAACACACCAATCTTTCTTGCTCTGATGATCGTCCAGTAAAGCAGCTCTTTTTTATTCGTTTAATGGCAACGTCAGTTCCCCTCCATTTTCCATGATAAACAGTCCCAAAAGTACCAGAACCTAACTCTCTCAGCTCTTCAAGATCTTCGTTCTTTATAATCTGTTATGCCATCCAGAGGTAGCAATGAGAGAAAACTTCAAATCACAACCTTAAAAACAACTTCAGAAAATAACGCAAATACAGAAAACAAAAAGAGAAGAGAGGGGGGGGGGGGGGGGGGGGGTGGGGGGAGGGGACATTAATCTTGTCAGCATCATTGGCATTTAGATAGAATGTCTGATCACACTGTGCTCCTCTGATATTTTATCCTCAAAAATAATAAAGCAAGGCGATCTCAAAGAAGGCCAAGAAATGACACAAAATCCAACTCCCAGGACACATTAGATACTGAATAATCAAGCAGGAGATATCTTCAAAAAAATTCATAATATTCTCATTGTTCAAATTATTAAATTTCAATGATTTTTCTATGAGACAAAAGTTGATGGAATGTGATAAAATTATAAAGTTAAATGGCAGAAAAAAAATGTAACCACCGATATACGTAGTAGTTATAATGGATTTATTATTGTTAGTTTCTACTTTTATCTAAGCATAATATGCATAAAGAATACATTCAAGTGAAAAACAAATATCAAAATAACACCCAGAATGTTTCAGTCTGTCTATGGATTTTTATAACTATTACTTTTTAGTGTATTTGAGTGATTATTTATTATTGAAAAATTATCTAATAGTCATTACATGTTGGATAATAGTTGATAGAATTTGTACATTGTCAAAATACCATACAGCATATACAAAATTTAGGGATCCAATCACGTCAGCTTTCAATTAGTTAACTTAAAAGTCTGTAGAACTTTCAGCACACTTCCATTTGACATGCACATTTTGATTAAGTTATAAAAATGCAATAAAAAAAGAAACCAAGGAAAAAGATGTGAAAGGGTTGGGCATTTAAAAAAGCAAGGAGCGTTACTCATATTTACGAGCAGGACTGCAACGTCACAATGAGCAATAGCGAATCTAAGCAGGGGACATGTTAAAAACATTGAGAGTAAATTATCTTCACATTCCACAAATATAGAAAACCAAACTATAAAGGTCTACCTGCAAGGTACTAATATCAAAATCATCAAGAGTAAGATCAACAAGAGGCAGAGCTGTGTTCTGAATATCCCTCTTCCCATCCTGTAGGTGATAAGACAACTTGAAGTAAGAGGTAAAGAATGTGGTGGACAATGCTGATTACCAAAGAAAAGGCAACAGATGAAATACCTCATAATCTGATTCAGGGATTCTTGGGTCCACTACATCCAACTGCTCACTTTCCTTCTCCTTAAAGTGGGAAGGATTGTAATCTGAATGTAAATTCACGGAGCTGGGAACAGTGATATTGGTTGATTCTTGATGAACATCATCAACAAAATCCATATTGGAGTCGATATGACCCAAAGCACCTCCATCAGACTTCAAAGGGGGGTGGCTATAGTCTACTGGAACTCCTTCTCCAGCGTTTGCCAGCAGGGAAGAGAAACCTATATGGTCCTGGTCCATAAGGGAGACATCTTTTCTTTCAAATTCATCCTGAGCCAACTTTCGGAAGTATGACCAACTCTTAGGCTCATGATTCTCCATGTTGAAGCTCACACCAGTTCCATCACCAGGAAGAGGACTGATGCCAGAAAGATTCTGAGATATTCTAGCTTTTAAGAATATATCCGACAGAAAATCACGAGGAAAACGGTCATTAATGTCGATAAGAATATCTCCATGTTCAGAAGTGCTAACACCAGCCGTAGACTCTCCTCGTGAAACTCCTGTGATGGGGTTCTCTGTCCAATACAGGGGTTGTGCATGATTCTTAGTGTTTTTCACATAGTCCCTATCAGAAGCAATTTCCTTCCGTTCAAGCTCTGGTGAACTTAAAGCAGAGCCCTCCTTGGGCTTATCAGGTCCTTGACCTGGCAGTTGATGATTCAGACCTGCGGCTTCCTTATCTTTGATGGAGAGATCTTTGGCCCAGCTTGTTTCATAGTCCTCCCCAGGAATAAAAACTCCATGTCTCAAGTCAGGCTTCTTTAACTTTGCGTCAAGCACCTCCTCAGCAATATTAGAATTTGTCTTATTAATGTTTTCCGCAAATGTTTGAGGATTTTTTTGCAGTGGTTTTGATGATAAAGACGACTGCTCTGCATGCATAGCAACATTCTCATCATGCAATTTACTAACTGAATTGGATATTGGTTGTGAGTGATCAGAAAGTGCCTGAGTTATTAAGAACTGAGAACCAAAAGAATCATCTGATTTTGACAAACGGTTCAGTTCAGCCTGCTCCCTGGGAATTCGTTCAGAATTAAAGATCGGCTGAGGAACCACAGGTGGTTCAAGGGAGCTAAACTCTGCAGGATCTGCCTCAGAAGCACCATATCCAGGAGCAGATGGTCCACCGGATGAGTAAACTTGACTGTCCAGATTATTCTTTTTTCCTTCGCTTACATTTTCAGGGGATATTGAATTTTGTACATGCTCCTGGACCTTTCTATTGCTTTTTGTACACATTGAAGGTGGCACAACATCTGCCGCTGAATTGGAAAATGATGGTTCTTCCCTAGGCACATAATTGGGAGTAGAACCATCATGTGGATGCGAAGAAAAGGCATGCTCATTTTCCATGGTCCAATTTTTATCGGTTTCATTTATCTTTTGGAGAGAGCTCTCTCTTTTCATCATTGCCTCCTTTAACGGCACTTCCTTTTCCAGTGATCGAATTTTGTCAGGTTCACTCATCTTCTGAGCCAAGCTAATTCCTTTTAATTTCATCCCATTTGTCGATACTTCAGAATCATGGAGATGAAAGCCACTATAGAGCTGCTCTTCAGAAAAAACTCCCTGTTGACTCGCATGCCCGTGGATGAGCATTGGGACTGAACTGTCTCCAGGTGTTGCATAATTAGAAGAGTGAGAACTGTAACTGTACTGCAGTGCTGTAGTCTTTCCATCTTTCCCAGGGAAGCTTTCTGTCGGTTGAAATGTGGATGAAGGATGTTGACCAGCATCTTCCGGATGCAAATTAAGTCCCCGGTAAGCCTGTGTATTCAATTCATAAGCACTAGTTGAACTAGGAAGCACTGTCTGAGAAGACTGACGAGCTGATGAAGGCACATGGACTGTCGAAGCTGCAGTACTAGCACCAACTAATTCAGGTGAAGCTTGCTCCCTTCCAACATTCAGACTGAGTAGCTCATCCAAATTGTTTCCAGAAGTGCTTCCTATAGCAAATGAGTTCTTTCTTGATCCCAGGTTCATACCATTTACAGCAACTACATATTGGATCTCAGAGTCACCCTCCATGGTTCCCAGACCAAGCTGAACATCCTCCAAATCACCACTAGAAAAGAGGAATATACGAGGTTTCAGTGATCCCCAATCTTGCAGGATGTTACATTCCTCCATCATGTTTTGCAGATCCTCATCACAAGAAACAGAAACCAATGCATCAAGATCCTCACCAGGAAGCTGATATTTTATTGTATGTGTTTGGCTATATATGGTCAACGTTTTCTGCATAAGTTCTTGCCATGAAATATCCTTGCTCATCCTTATAATACGTGTTTCACCACCAACATATCTAAGCCTTCCATCACTTGGACGAGGCAAAATTTTACCACCAAAGCTGCAAAGGAACTTTACCTTTGTGGACGAGCTACGAGATGTACCTGAAGAGCTGTAACCATGAAGTCCATGGCCAATATCATTTCTTGATGAGGTTTGTGGTACTGATCGTACTGAATCATGGTAACTCTTCTCTTCATTTACAGAAGATCCTTTTCTTTCAAAATCCTGGGCGCGAGATTTCTCCACAGAATTAATCATCGAGATATCGGATCCACTTTCAGAACCTGTATGGCTAATTCCCAGCATGCCTTCTAGATCCATATAAGCAGGTGCACTGTTAGGGTCACCATAAGCATTTGGAATGAAGTGCTGCCTGGGATTCACCCTTTCCCGCATAAACTCAAGAGCAAATTCCTCACCAGTCTGAATGGAATAATTCAGCACAGGTCTAGCCCCAATAGACATATTGTAACCTGGTGGCCGCAAGTTAGTATTAATATTACTTGACGGATCCTGGAAATATCTTTGATTTGTAGACCCAGGTCCGTCATTTCTTGGTTCAATGTTGCTGTATCGAACTTGTTCATAGTTTTTTTGTTGATCCATGGCACTTTTTCCCAGATTCCTGTCCATTTCACATTAAACTCATTCACACGGATAAACATCCAAGCTGAGATGCCAAAATCATGAGACATGAGCATGTTTCAAAATGCAGCNAAAAACACTAAAACAAAAGCGGGTGTGTGAGATCAAGAAGTATCGGAAGACAAACAAATGAAACAAGCACAAAGGTAACAACAAAGCAAACACCACCCATGCAAAAAATTGCATTATACTAAGCATTGAAAAATAGTAGCTCAGTTATGGGCATAAACTCAAATTTTTGGGTTCCACCCAAAATGCTTATTCTGATAGAACTAGCAACCAAAATTCATTTACTCACTCTCTTTATGATATTGCACAAAAATACCAAAAAATTCTCATCTGCCCAGAATCAGGTTAAAATTGAATATGTTAACCTTCAGAAGCTTTGCAACAGCATTTCACTTTTGAATATATATATATATATTAGGATCTTAAATAAAAAAAACTTAGCAAACAAAATTCCCTACGAAACAAAGTTCAGTAAAACAAACAATTCAGTTTGAACCATTGAAGGTTCAATAATTCAAATTCGAAAAGCAAGAAAAATTGCTAGATCAAGGAACAACCCAACTAGACAATGCTAAATACAAAACGAATTATATCTTTTACAAACTCCATTTTTCCTGTACTTAGCCGATTACTCCAATATATATATATATCTATATATACATACATACACACAAAACAAAAAAAAAAAATGCTAAAGAAGAGTCAAGATTCAGTAAAATTGCGAAAAGAAAAAAATCAGAAACGAAGAACGAGAGAGAACAATCGTAGCAATAATAAAAAAAAAACAAATCCCTAAAAAAAATAAAGAAATTACCAACTTTGCTTTTAAAAAAACTGGATTTTAGATCTCCAGAAAAGTAGAGTTTAAGAGAGAGAAAGAGATCTGAACCTGGACTATGTGGATGGCTGAAGCAACAAACTGATGAGCTGAAGAAGAAAAAGAAGAAGAAGAAGCTATGGTATATGGGTAAGAACTTTGCTTGACTTGTGTTTGGAAAAGGAAACGAGATGTTTAGGCTAATAGATTTCTCCTCTTCCCACAAATTAAATAATTAATTAAAAGAAATCTTTCTCAAAAACGAAAAATAAAATTAATTTGAGAATTGGATATTTTTAGTTTCTTTTTTTAATGTTTGACCAATAAGAATAATATAAGTTTTTCCGGTTTATACTTATCAAATAAATTGTTTCTCTTACTTGAACGTACAATCTTTTGTCTTTATTTTTGGTTAATCATAAATATATACAAATAGTTTTTTGCTAGGGAAGACATATGCATATATCTATGAATACAAAAGTTTATTTCATTTAAAAAAAAAAATGAATACAAAAGTTTATTTTACTTCTTCTTTGTCAAAATGAACACTAACTTATTTAGTGTTAACTTATTCTAAAAAGAATTCAAGCAAAAAAACTTATTCTAAAAAGAACAAAAGTCGACTTTATTTGTATCAACTGTTGACTTCGAGCCTCGAGGTGGAGGAGTGTTTGATGCTTTTGTAAACAAACGTGTACACTTTCCACCGTATCTTACCGAAAATATCTATTGTAGGAAGATCCCTTTTGCTCCTACTTGTAAGTGTAGTATGTAAACCGTCTCGTGAAAATTGGTGCTGATCAAAAAAATTAAAGGGTTCTAACACTTCTACTTATCAAATCAAAAAAGAATTACAAAAATAGAGTGAGTTATATTTTTTTTAATTTTTGTACTTTTTTTTAAGAAAAATATTATTTTTTTAAAAAAATTTAAAAAAAATATCATTTTAAAATAATTACTAATTATTAGTATTTAAAAGTTAGTTATTATTACTGGTTATTAGTTATAAATATATTTATTTACTAGTTGTCAGATATTATTTATTATTTTAGAAAATAGTATTTTTCTAAAAAAAATTTTAAAAATTATATTTTTCTAAAACATTCAGTATTTGATCTAAAAAAACATTAAACCGTACATTTTTGTTCTTTTATAAAAGCGTTATACAATGCCTAATTTTTATAAAATTAAATGCATAAATTATTTTGTACACTTCAAAAACAAATTCTTCCTCCTAATCTGTTGTATCTTATTCCTTCGAAAACTCCTTTTGTCAAAGTGCAAACAATAAAAATTAAATGATTTTCATGGCTCACAATCTCATAAGTCATATTCAAATTTTGCTTCATAAATACACTTTAATTATGATGGTCGATTATTTTATTTTTTGGAGTAAGATTATCGTCTCTCTCTCCACACTGAAGTTAAATTTATCATCATAAACAACCGAAATAATAATAATAATAATAATAATTAACCCTTATTATTTGTGTGGAAAAAATTAGAATTCGAAACTCTTCTCTGCTACACACTCTCAAAAATAGGTACATGGGGTTAATGAAACCTTCACTTCGAGGTTTCTTTGAGAATTCACCATTTTTCGGAGGAAAAAAAATGAAAAGAGAAATATTCACCAGACATCTTGCTTGTTTAATCATTTTTCATTGGGTTATCCTAAAATCGTCCACAGTTTTCTTTTTGAGTCTTTTTTGTTTTTTTTTTTTTTAATATACCTAGATTTAATTATTAATTCTGGGAAATAAAAATTGTTTGTAGTTTTCAATGTGGAGCCCATATTAATATTTCTTTAATGCACATATTTTTACAAGTAACTAGCGCATGTGATAAGTAAGTATATTACAAAAATGAGAATCTAAAAGAGCACCACATATATGATTAGTGAAATTGTCAATATTTTTGCTCTGAGAAAAAACCTAAAAGGAAATTAGAATGAAACATTTGTTTTAAGTATTACCAAATAATTATTTAATTGAATAAATTAATAATTAATTAATTATGTTATAACACCTGTATGAAATATTGTTGAAACGACGAGTGCATATGATACAACAAGAATAAGAAAATAAAGAATGAACACAAGATGTTTTTAACAGGGTTCAGTCCTCTCCTACTTCACGACGCTATGTCTAGAGATTAAATAAATTAGTAAAATGTAAAATTTATAAACATCAAATGACTAATGTAATAAAAAACTCTCTTTTTTCAATTACCGTAATATATCATAATAACTTTACTAATCTTGTTTGGGGAGCTCTCTTCATCTTATTGATCCTTCATACATAAACTCTCTTCAGTAGTCTGGATCTGTCTCCTCTTGAAGACGTATTATCTTCCTCCTGAAGAACAAGATGCACTCAAACAATGTATTTAGAAAACCCTAAAGCTCTCTAAGTCTCACAATGGTAATAGAACATACTATATGCCTTACAAGGAAAAGTTCTCTCTAAGTATGTTTTTCTCAATGAAGTGCATACAAAAATCCTTGGAGTATGAGAGCTTTTATAGGTGAATTTTAGCCTCCACAGTCGTCCATTATAGTGTGAACTGGCTAAAATCAAATAAGGATAAAATTAATAACAAAATCAAAATCTTTCTATTAATATTATAATTTGCCAGAAATCTAAATAATTACTAGAAATATGCCCAGATTCATGATTACTCCTTGGATATAATTTGGACACAATTTGGCCAGCTGAAATTCTTTAATAAGCCTGCAAAAGATTGATAATTAACCTAGAAAATTATATCTAAATCAATATCAATCAAATGCCAAGATTAAAAAAAAATGACCAATCTTTCTTTAAATATCTAGAGTTATTGCAACAGATCAGGAAATCTAATCACAAAACTCAGCAAATTATTCAATTAACTAATGGAAACTTAATTAATTTTTGAGAAAATATCTAGCAATAATTAAGGATAAAAATCCTTATGAATTCACTTTAGAAACTTGTCTAAATTCATTAATAAATAAGAGGCAATCAGATGTTAACCAAGGATAAAAGCATGACAAAATATTCAATGATATATATAGTAAATATAAAAGCAATTGACTGAAAATTGATAGAAAAAATATCCTAAATAGCTATACATGAAATTCTATTTACATTTTATCAATAGCTTCACCAAAATCATCAAATGTAGAAACGAAGCATGTTTGGGCATATTCCAGAAGGTTTTCATATAAAGAAAAATGTAAGTTTCGTTTGTTACAGAACAACATTTATTGTAACATCTTCAGACTTGTTGTAACAAGTTCTCTATCTCTTTTATCAAATTAAGTTCTCAAAATTTTGTCATTTAGAATGCCAAATTTTTGGACCTAATATAGAACAACTAAGAAAATTAAAGGGAGAAAACTAGATTCTTTTCTAGCGTTATATCAGCCCAATCCAAGGATTTTTCTATGAATTTTTTGAACATACTCAACCAATTTGTCATTGTAGTATATGCATTCTACTAATGTCTGATATGCTCAGCTTATCTTCTATAGTAAAAAATTTTGTGTAGAACTGGATTGCTAGATTATCCTAATTCCTGATACTTCCTAGTGGGAGGTATGTACCATGGGTCTTTCTATTCGATGAGAGATTTAGGAAATTCTTTAAGTCGAAGTTTATTATTTTTACTATATATCCCAAGATCATCTCTGAATTGTATAATCGGTTCTTCAGCATTTATAGTCTTTCATTTATATTTGCAAAAAATTAAATTGACATAATTTCTTATCTATAGTGTTACCACCGTGTCAATGGATATAGAGGGTGAAAATATGTCCCATAAATCATCACGGGACACTTGCCCTATTTAATTTTAAGAAGCCCCATTATTCTAGTAATATACATTGGTTTTAAAATCAAATTTGCAATGAAAGTTTAATCTAGAAACATTCAAAAATTTCTCAAAATAGTTGGCTACATGAGTGCATAGTATTAATTTATAGATAACATAAAATATACAAAGAGAATAAATCATATACCTCTTGTAGCCTATCAGTGGATCCTAACTTTTCTGTCTTTTAAACCATGATCTTCTAATCTAAGCCTTAAGAAAAATTAGATAAATGTATAGTCGTTGTGTAAAATATCTCAAACTCACACTTTTAGACACTTATAATATGTTCACAACACGTTAAATTGCAGGAGTGGTTTCTACAAAAAATATAATTTTTTTTTCTTTTCTCTCTAGTTTATGGAGACTTTTTTAAGAAACCATATATTTATTACTCTTCTTATGCTATCTCTTCACACATATATATATATATTAAACAATTTAATGAACAAAATATTAATCAATTAATATATATATTGCCGTGACTTAAAGTTTCTAAATAATTGATTAATTTAATAAATTTAATATATATATATATATACATATATATATAATAATAATTGATCAATTTCTTAGGAGTTTCATATATGTATAATAATTGATTATTTTAATAAATTAATATATATATATGACTAAAAAAAACTTAAGTAATTTCTTAGTGATTTATACACTACTTGCCCATTAAATGGATTGAGATGGTGTATTCGTAACACTCCTCCAAAAGTGTTTCTTATTTAGTAAGTTTTTTAGAAACTAATTTCTCTATAAATTTAAATTAATTAATTCAAAATTAATTAATAATAATTATTAATTATAAGTAGATAAACTATTTATCTTCACAAAGTGTATAGTAGCAGAAATCAGATAATTTCTAGTACAATATTTATAAGAAGTGGAATTGGAGACCTATGGACTTGTAAATTAAGCTCCAATAAGTATAACAATTAATTAAATTTTTTAATTAATTTGTCTAATTTATTAATTATAGTATTACTCCACAAAAATTATGGAATTGTACTCTTGAAATTATAGAATAAATTTACTTAAAAAATATCGTGTAGTCAATTAATTTAATCATTACATGTAGTTCAATTCTCTATAGATAATTCATAACCACAACTAGGTCATATTTCGTTTACCTCTCCAATTATATTTTTATCCTTGTGTACCTTTTATTTTCCAATGAATAATTAATTTATAAATATATTATAAATTGAGTACTCAAACTGTTCAAGACCTGATTTAATACATAAGGGAATTATGTTTCTAACTTCCTTATAAAATGAATGAATTCCATATCTGTAAGTCACATTCTTAGTCATTTATCTCATTATGCTCCTAAGATACAAATGATTCATTCTGTTTAGAAAACAAACATTAACAAGTATGTTAAAAAACATGATCTTTGAAATAGGAGTCTATAACTATTTATGATTAAGATTGATCTACATATGATCATCTAATGACATTATTTGAATTTTTAACAGTTAATGGAATTTATGGGAGATTCAAATCATGTTTGATTCGATTTTATATAATCCAATTCTTGTTATCCCAATAATAGCTAACCTAAGAGCGGGGGTGAATTGGATTTTAAAAACTTTTACAGACTTTTTGAACTAAACAACTAGAATGTGCAAAAAATGAATAGAGCAAGTAAAAATAGCAAATAAATAAGCACAATCTCAAATAAATAATTTAAAGAGATAATAATAGAGAGATTGCAAATACTAAATTTATGAGGTTCAATAAACACGACAGTTTGTCTATGTCCCCGGTCTACACTACTTGCTTTGAGCTTTTCGCTATCGGATCAAGATTATGGGCTTGACCACCCTTATACAAACGGAATGATTTATTCTTAGGCGCACCCACATCTTTACAATAGTCTTGAATTTGGCTTTATTATGCCTAATCACAGATTGTTTAGAATCTAATATCAATCTCATCTATATCGGGTTATTTATGACTCTGGTGCTAACCTCACCTTCTTCTTAGGTATACCCATGCCTTTACAATAATCTGGAATTTGACTCTATTATGCTTAATCACCTATGTCGGGTTGTTTATAACTTCAGTGCTAGTCTCACCTCTTAATAATTTGTAAAAATACAAGTAAACACTCACTTAAAGGATCATCTCTCAAAGAAATAATACAAGATAAGCTTAAATAATTTGAGAACAATTCACAAATAATGCTCTAGGAATGGCTCAAATAGATTTGAAAGTTAAATTTGAGTAAAAGAGAGCTTTTACACTTAGAAACTAATAGGGAATCAATGTAGGTTCATATTCTCTCTTTCTATGTCATCAAACTAGACTATTTAAATCTACCTTCAAAAACTAGCCATTTGCGGCTGTTACTGACTGTCTACCAGAAAAAGTAGCAAATTATTTTTACTAGCCATTAGAGTCTGATAGTAACGTTTAAGTTCCAAGGATCAAATAGAGGAGGTAGAGTAGTCGATTACTAGTGGTCAACCATTTTAGGACCAGAAACAATTGATGGTTTTCTTGGTTCCTTTTTGGTCGATATTTGAAAATTTATTATTTTCTAATTATTTTTAATACTAGAATATAATATTTTGCTAGAAAAAAACTTGAGACCAAATTTTCAAATGTTTAAACGCTTAGACTTTGTTTGAAAATATCTTGAAAAATTCTTTGGAAGAAAATGTGAACCATTTCAAAGAGAATTTCTGTGCATTGTAATAAATCAAGTACAAGAATATAATTTAAATAGAAACCTATTGACACATCTTGAGCCTTGATTCTTGATGTTCATCTTTAAGCTTTATGAGTTTCCCAGTAATACTCTACTCTTGAAAACTTGATTTCTTGAGATAATTGGATTCAATTTCAACTTTATAGCTACAAACTCAAGTCAACCATTAGCAACTAAATCATATGTTTGTTATTATCAAAATAAGATAAGATTAAAAGTCACATAGATCAATAATTATATAAAGTACTTCTATTGCAATGTCAATACATCAATAGTCTAGACAAGACTATTACATTCTCAATGTTAACGGATCTTACTAATAATTTGTATTAAAGATCTCATACTTTAATTAATTATTACAAACTATATTTAGTTTAGTTTATTATCAATAAATTTAATCTCTATGTATATAACACCTATATACTAAATTTGTAGTCAAATTAATAAACTAGGGATTTTTTTCATTTTTAAAGACATAAATTATGCACAAATTCAAAGAGAAAAATATTATTTTATTAATTTAGCAAATATCCAAATTTACATACTTTTAGGGTATAAACTCTCACAATGTATTCATTTCCAATTGAAATGGGTATTTCTAGTTGCTCTTGTGATTTTCGTATGCTATTAAAATACATTCTCTAAGATTGGAGTGCTTTTTGTGTAAGCTCCTTCTAACACATCAAAGCCTAGACTTTATTCTGGTAACTTGATATTAGTACTCCGAGGTTAGTTATGATTTTCTTGACTTTGTCTATGATTTTTTTTTGGTATTTAAGTATGTTTGGAAAAATTGAAAGTGAAGAAGTAGTTTATAAGAATATTTAAATTATTGATAGTGAATAACCAACCATATTAAAATAATTAAGAAATATATTTAAAATTATATATATACAGAAATGTGAGAAGTGTATTTCATATGAAATTGGTATGGTGACAACCACATTTCTTATTTTTATAGCACGTATGCTACGTTCGTTATTTATGATCATTTTTAGGTGTCGGGATTCTTGTATAATGGTTTTAAGCTAGAACTCTGTTATTATAGAATGTGGTATGTAAATACTTAGGATTCAAAGTTATAAGCATAATGCTTGGCCAAATGCATATTTAAAATTTCTGTGGGCTATTTTCTGAATTGGTGAACTTCGAACTCATTGTTGCCTGTATAGTAATGTATAAAAGTCATCTTTGGTAGCAATAGAGAATAATAAATGGATCAACTATGATTTTTTGTACCTCATTTCAGCTCTTTACGCTTAGATATCATTATCAGTCTAATCAAATATAATATATCATTCTAAACTATTCAAATATTGGGAGATGAAATATTAATGAAATTCAAAACTAATATTAATAATTGAATAATAACTATTATTTTGCAAAAAATAAAATTAATATCTGTGGAATTCAAAATACAAAAGATCAATTAAAAGAACCCAAAAAAAAAAAAAAAGATTTGGTATAGTGTCTCTAATATGATATTTTCATCCCTGTCATAATTGAAAAGAACCATTTTCATCTCTTTTCTAATGCTATTATATTTGAATGTACATACAAATTATAGGTGTATATATATGAAGATTATTATAAGGATTAAGTAGATTAAGAGTAAATGCATTATGCTATATCAAATTGTTCTAATATGGTTGGTTATTCGCTATCAATCATTTAAATATTCTTATGACACTAAGTGTTGATAGATGTTTTGTCAACAATAAATTTAGAAAAAATTACGAGATGTGGCTTGTGTGAAAAGGGTTATTAATCAAAGCAAATAAAGAAGCAAAGATTTTATAGTAGTTCAGCCCGAAAAAGATGAGCTTACGTCCACTGTTTTTCACTATTTTCTGGAGAATTATAAGAACTCAAAATTATAATGTGTTGTTCGGAATGAAGAAGAAAGTTAAAAAACTCTCAAGAATTCTTCAGCCTCTCCAGATTAGAAAAAATCTTTTTCCACTGAAGCATTGAATTCCCTTTATATAGATAAGAGTAGCTCAATGTTCCTAATTGTGAGAATGAGTAACTATATTATCGGGTAATACAATTTGAGTAATAATATAATTAGGTAATCACTTAAATTGGGTAAATGGTCGATCTTGAAAAAGAAACTTTTGTTTTCCTTTCTTTGTAGTTTACCCGTTTGACGAAGCGTAGACTAGTCTCCTTTTCATTCTGGTCGCACCTAACCTATTCGGAGTAGGTTGCACGTAACTTATGCGGTGGAGGTCGCATGTAACTCTTTTAGAAGAGGTTGCACTTAACCGTACTCATGCGACCTGACATAGGATTTTAGACTACACAATAATTGCCCCCAGCTCCATTAGTTCTTTAGGACAAAATGGAGCTTCCTTCTAATGTAAGTGCGAGCTTAAAAAATTCGACGTCACGACCTAGACTTGAGATCCTTGAAGAGTCTAAGAGTCGCTAGATCTCAAATCTCACATTTCTCAAGATCACGCGCATATTTTTCTGACAGATGAATACACGTGTTGCCTTTTCTAAGAAAAATAGCAGAACTCGAGGAGGCTTAAGGATAGCGATGATGCCAACTGTCGTCTTTAAACCGAATCGTTTCAAATTTTGAAAGATAATGATTTAATTTCAGAAAAAATCAAATCCCGCGTGAACTTTGGCCTTTAGATTTTGAAAATCAAATACCTTGATCTACGGCTGTGATTTAGCGATGCTCGAGAAATAAATATCGGAAATCAATCCGCTTCTGCTTCTTTATTATAAACTCTCTCATCTTCCATCTCTCTAAAACCGAAAGTATTTCAAAGCAAATCCTACAACGCCGTTTCATTCTTCAGCTCGTACAGTTCTAGTATCTTCTTTGACGGAATTCAGATCATATCTCAATCCCTCTGCTTTCGAAGAAAGGTTAGTACATTTCTTCTCTCCTATTGTTCTTCGTCTGTTCTCGGAAAAACTTATTCAGTTTTAATTTCTAGGAATTGAAACACATCCCATATTCAGACGAACTGGAATGGGAATTTTTTAGATTCCCCTTTACCGGTTCATAGAATAGACTCTTTTCTAGATAATGGTCAAAGACAAACTCGTGAAAGAGTTTCTAGGGTCTGATATCCTATTTATTTATTTATTTTTTGATGAACTGCTCGAGCAATTTTTATGAATCTGTAGACCAATTAGAAAAAATTCGATGAGCTTGCTTGTTAATACAATCCTAGGGTGAACCCCCAAAATTTACTAGCATATAGTAAAAATCCTTGATGCTCGCATAGGATTAAACCCATCCGTATTTTTTTTCAGATGTCTAGTAGTGAGGATTTTAGGGAAGGGAATGCATTCTCAGGAGAATCTGAGAACTCCAATGTTAGCTCCATAAACCTTGAAGATTATCTTGAGCCAGTACCCGAGGTAGAGATAACGGGGGTGAGGCAAAATAATTCTCGCATAGGCGACCTCCCTCAGGACCAGTGGCCTCGACATATCAGAGATGCCCCTGCCTTCGCATCAGGCTATCAATACATAGAGGGGAATTGATCATGTATCAATATAAGGATGAGCTGCATATCGAACAAGCTCAGTAAAATCATGTGCAACTATAAGATCGCCATCTCTCTTCGCCTACCCATGGAATTCAATCGACCACACACACTACCATGCGGAATTGCCTTATTTTCTGAAGCAGTTCTCAAGTGCGGTGTCCACCTCCCACTTCATCCATACATAAAATCAATTATCGACTACTATGGGGTCGTCCCTTTCCAACTAACTCCTAATACATATAGATTTATGGTAGGTTTGTACATACTTTACCATAAATTAGGTTTAGACTCCCCTTCTCCTAAAAAGTTCGCTTAGTTTTACCAAGTGAAATCAAATCCATCAGATCTTGGCTTCTTTTATGCGAGCAAATAGTCGAACCAGGCAATAAAAATAATCTACGGGATTCGCAACAACATGGAAAAATGGAAAAATCCATTTTTCCACTTTGACTATGCAGATAACGACTTCTTTCGAAATCCTGGTAGATAGTTTTTTCAATTTATCGCCTTTTTTTGTGTTGTTATATTTATCCTGATCATACCCATATGTCATCGCAGATAACAGAGAATGGCCCAGACTTTCCAGGGAACAGCTCGCAAGGGTGTACAAAATCAATGACCTTCCAATTGAAGAATTTGATTGGAAGGTACTTGGTACTTCCAAGAACTTGGTCGCTTGCGGTCTGCTTCTAAAGGGAGCCACGTTCCCTGACCCCCCCATCTGTTCGTCTAGACCTTCGAGCTCGAAGAAAAAGAAGCCAAGGAAATAGACGGATATAAGTGCCTCGTCCTCCAGACTTAGGAAACGAAAAGCACCTGCCACCCCTCCAACTTCGGAACCTTCTTCTCCAGAAATAGCATCACCACCAGCTCCTCAACTAGCTCCTCAATAAGAAGAAGGTAATCATATGTATATACATTTTCTAATTATCATTGTATTATATCACCTCGCTTACTGATATATCTATACAGAGATGATTATTGGTAGTGGCCTGCGAGCACCACCCTCCACTCTCAGGTCCATGGCAAAATCCAAGACACCCGAGAGCACTCCTCCGTCATTGAAAGGGAAAGAGAAGGTTGACAACTTCAAAAAATGAAAAGTTGCCTTCAAGGACATCCCGGCAAGCTCGCCTCCTCCACAGCCTCAGACAACGAGCCATTCTAAACCACACAAGGAGGCTGTCACCTCTTCGGAACCGAACCTGGTAGATAAGGATGAGGAGTTCTTCGCGCTCCTCAATCAATTACCAGAGAAGGCTGGTATGAGCGCAGCTTTCATTGATTGCTTCACTTCCGAGGAGGGCTGGGAGAGGATGAAGCGGCGATCTGCCAAGGTCGCTTTTAATTCTGCGATGAGGATACTGGCCAATGTAAGTACCTTTTTATTCTCTCCTCAAATGTATTATTTCTTGGTATTAATGATTATATTTTCAGACCGCGGCTGCTGCTGTCCTGATGCATGACCCAGTCCTCGAATGTTTGGAAAAGGCCGAAATAGTTGAAGAGATAGCCCAAGCATTCAAGAACTCGGAGAAAGCTCAGGAGGAGGAGAAAAAAGCCTTTGACTTGGAGAGGCAGCAGCTGCTTGAAGGCCTTGCCAAGGAGAAGCTTGAGAAGGAGAACCTCGAGGGGAAAGTCAAAGAGCTCGAGAAAACCATCTCTGAGCATCCGGATCGCATAAGGGAGGCGACAACAGAGGCGGTTCACACAGCTATCGAAGAGTTCAAGGCGACTGAAGTCAAAGAGCTTGAAGATAAAACTAGTGACATCGCCTCGTCGACCATTATTTTTAACATGTTCTACGAGCATCTGGACTTTGACTTCTCTATCCTTGGAGAGGACGTGGTCGAGCTTGTCTAGAGTTGGAGGGAGGATACTGCCAAAACTGGGGATGGCGGTACGAGCACTTCCGCATAAAAAACACTTATATTTTTTTATTGTTTTTTAGAACAATGCGGACTTAGTCTCCCTTTCTCTCTCTGCTTATGTACGGGTGCAAATTTTTTTTAATGAATAATTTTTTTTTCCTTGTCAGATATTCCTGCAAAATAATGAAAACACAACATTTTAATTTTAACTAAGTAGTCAATCACTAAGTGGCTGATCGGTACGCTTTTTGCGATTTGAATCCAACTAACTTAAAACTAGTTTTAAGTATTAGGATAGGTTAGGTCGCTTAAGAAAACAGCAAATATGAGTGATGCAAATTTTAACTGTTTTTCAAAAGTTCCATGGCAAAATAGGATATAGCAATATATCACATTGAACAATGAACGTTTGGCTTAGTTACTGTATTGTTCGAGGAGGGAAATTGCGTAATACGACATGCTAAGGCATGAAGCGAGGAGAAAATCCTAGGATTTTAAGGAATTTCAAATATTTCGACGATCTACAACTCCATCTCCTCTAAATGGATGTTTTGCATAGTCCCTTAGGAATCAAGTAGGAGATAAAATTCTGATCCCACTGCCCCCCGAGTTTTATGGTGTCTGAAAAATGCCATAAAACAATAAAAAGATGAATCAAACGAAGTTGAAGTCATAGCCGAAGAAATATTATTGACGAACGACGTCGAATGACAAAATAACAAAGATATAATAAGCCGTTGAAAATACACGGAAGATAAACGTGAAGATTCATTGATAATAACGACGAAGTTGTTCTGCATTCCAAGCATGTTTGATCTTTTGTCTGCCGATGCGAGCTAGATTGTATGTCCTAGGTCAAATGATGTCATCAATAACATAAAGTCCTTCCTAGGAAGGTCCAAATACACCAGCACCATGCTCTTTATTATTAGGTAGAACTCTTCGAAGGACAAGATCACCAACTTCAAAATGTCTACTTTTGACTTTGGAGTTATAATATCGAGCAGTGCGTTGTTGATATGATGCAATCGAAGTTGAGATTGTTCACATCTTTCTTCTAAAAAATCGAGTTCAATTCTCAGTAATACATCATTCTGATGTTGCCCATAAATAGATCGCCGTAGAGAGCTTGCACCAATTTCAACTGGGATCATTGCTTCATATCTATAAGCTAAAGAGAATGGACTCTCTCTAGTAGTGGTTTGTTAAGTTGTGCGATAAGCCCATAAAACTTCTGGAAGTACTTCTGGCCAAGCTCTTTTATGCTCCTCCAAATTTATTTTTATATTTTGTTTAAGTATTTTGTTTATCGCTTTGACCTGCCCATTGGCTTGCGGATAAACAACAGCAGAGAAACTCTTCTTGATGCCCAAGTCATTGCAGAAGTCACGGAACTCATCACAGTCGAATTGTTTCCCATTATCAGAAATTATAGTATGCGGTATACCATAACGACAGATTATAGATTTGTAAACAAAATCTATCATCTTCTTTACAGAAATGGTGCTCAAGGCCTCAGCTTCTGCCCATTTTGTAAAATAATCGACTGCGACCACCGCATACTTCAAACCACCTCGTGTAATGGAAGCATCCCGATTATATCAATTCCCCAAATAGTAAATGGCCATGGACTAGTCATTGTAGTTAAAGGAACATGTGCTTTTCTAGGAATAGTCGCAAATCGTTGATATTTGTCACTCCTCCTAGCAAATTCCAATATATCCTTCTTCATAGTCAGCCAAAAATACCCTTGTCGAAGAATCTTCTTTGCAAGTGCTTATCCCCCAGAATGATTTCCACATATTCCTTCGTAAATTTCCCTCATAATATAGTGTGTTTTTTCATCATTGACACATAATAATTATGGCGAGCTAAAACTCCTTCGATAAAGCTTCTCATCATGGATGATATAGCAGGCTGCCTTCATGCGGAGTCACTTTGCATCGTCTTTGCTCTCGGGAAGATCGCCATTTTGTAAATATTGCATTATAGGATCCATCCATAATGGTTTTTCATCAATTGGCATAGTTACTTGGGGTTCAACCTCGATGCTTGGCGATACAAGAAATTCAACGGGAATAACCTTCAACAACTCTGCATCTTTCATTGAAGCGAGCTTAGCAAGTGCATCCGCCCGGGTATTTTCAATGCGAGGAAGAAGCTGAATGTTATAAGCAGTGAATGTTAAGAACAATCATTGTACCTCCTGCAAATAGGCCATCATTCTCTCTCCTCTTGCTTGGTAATCGCCCTTAACCTGATAAATGACTAGCTGGGAGTTGCTGTACACTTCGATCATCTTGACCTTCATTTCTTGTGCAAGCTTTAGCCCAGCTATCAGTGCTTCATATTCAGCCTCATTATTCGACGCTGGGAGTTTGAAGCGAAGCGCACAATGAATATTATGCCTTTCAGGATTGAATAAAACTAGGCCCGCACTTGCTCCATTTTCATTCGATGACCCATCAACATAAAGTTTCCACAACTTTGATGTATCTGAAGCGGGTTTTTCGAGTACTCCTATGGGAAGATCGACGTCATATGTAAATTCTACAATAAAATCTGCGAGGGCCTAACCCTTTATGGCAGTGCGAGGTTGAAAATTGATGTTAGATTGACTCAATTCAACTGCCCACTTAAGCAGCCGTCCTGAAGCCTCAGATTTCTGTAGAACCTGTTTCAACAGAAAATTTGTGAAAACTCTGATGGAGTGAGCATGAAAGTAAGGTCGAAGCTTTCTTGATGCGATGACGAGCGCTAGTGCCAATTTTTCCATCTTTGTATACCTAGTTTCGGCATCAAGTAATCTTTTACTTACATAATAGACAGGTTGCTGTATATTTTCCTCCTCACAAAATAATGCAGCACTCGTCGCATATTTAGAAACAGCGAGATATAAGCATAATTCTTCTCCTGGGTTTGGCTTCAATAAGAGTGGAGGAGAACCCAAGCGCTTTTTTAACTCTTGGAATGCCTGCTCGCATTCTTTCGTCCATTCGAACTTCTTTAATCCTTTCAATACTTCAAAGAACGGTTGGCATTTATCAGTTGACCTGGATACAAACCGACTCAGTGCAACTACTCTTCCTGCTAGGCTCTGCACATCCTTTGGTTTACGAGGAGATTGCATATCAATCAACGCTTGTATCTTTTGAGGGTTCGCTTCAATACCTCGCTGATTGACCACAAAACCCAGAAATTTTCCAGATCCTACCCCAAATGCACACTTTTGGGGATTCAGCTTCATTTGATATTTCCGAAGAATTTTGAACATCTCATCAAGGTGCTTGATGTGATCTTCGACTTTCTCCGACTTCACCAATATGTCGTCGACATATACCTCCATTGTCTTGCCAATTTGTTTTGCAAACATCATATTGACAAGACGTTGGTAGGTCGCTCCTGCATTGACAAGTCCGAAGGGCATCTTTTTGTAGCAGTATAATCCTCGATCAGTGATGAACGAGGTATGCTCCTCATCTAGCTCGTACATGGGGATTTGATTGTATCTAGAATACGTGTCCATGAAACTTAAGAGTTCATGCCCCGATGTCGCATCTATAAGCTGGTCAATTCTCGGAAGGGGGAAGCTGTCCTTTGGGCATGCTTTATTGAGATCGGTGAAATCAATACACGTTCTCCACTTTCCATTAGGTTTCTTCACCAAAACCGGGATTGCAAGCCAGTTAGGGTAAAAAGATTCCCTTATAAATCTAATTTCGAGCAGCTTCTCCACCTCTTCTTTTAATGCGACGTAGCACTCTGGATTCATAGCTCTTCTTTTTTGCCGTACAGGCTTCTTTGTCGGGTCTATGTTAAGACGATCGTATATGATCTTCGAATCGATCCCTACCATGTCCGAATGTTGCCATGCGAAGACATCCAAGTTAGATTTCAGAAAAGCGACCAACGAAGCTCGCACAGGCTCTTGAATCTTCATTCCAATCTTTAAAGTTTTGGAAGACATGTCGAATGATAAATCCTCTAGATCTTCAATGGGTCTAGTTTTGACCTCTTCATCTATTTCTCGTGGATCGAAGTCTTCACTGGTCATGTCGATTGATGATTTAACTGACGGTTTGACTGACACTTCGTCTGACGATTCAACTGATGCTTCGACTGATGCTTTGCTTGATGCTTCGACTGACGCTTCTTCTGGTAGTTGGACGATCATTGTGCGAGGTGTCGCATCCTTTGTTGCGAGTTTCAATGAATTGTTATAACAAGTACGCGCATCATATTGGTTTCCTTGCACCTCACCTACCCCGTGTTGGGTCGGGAACTTCATAGTGAGATGGTAGATTGAAGTGACAGCTCGAAGTTCCCTCAATGTCGGTCTTCCCAGCACAACATTGAATGTGGAGGGGCAATTATTCACCAAAAATTGGGTCATTATCGTTGGAACCTATCCAACCCTAGGATAGGTTCCAACATTGACCATTAATTCAATCATGCTCATAGGCATCAAGCTATCACCAGTGAAACCATAGAGTGGAGTAATGGTAGGCTTCAAGTCGCTCTCATTCAACCCTATCTTCTTAAAGGTGTCGTAGTACGGGATGTCAACAGCACTCCCGTTATCAACCAATACTCGCCACAACTGTGTGCTTCCACAATTAATTTTTATGACCAATACATCATTATGCGGATAATGGACTTTCCTTGCGTCCTGTTTTGTGAAGGTAATGTCCATGTCCGGTACTCGTTGAAGCTTGCATGGTCACTACTCAAGATGCATGACATTAGTCAATGGCTATTGTCGAGCTTCTCGTGCATACCTGTCTTGAGCCCTTTTCGAATCTCCACCAACATGCGGTCCTCCAAAGATATTTCAGACTTCGCGTTGAATTTCTGGAGGTTGCTGTTGGTTTTCTTCTCGCCTTTTGTTGTTCTGCCTGGTGTATTGCCACAGTCGCCCCTCTTTAATCAATCTTTCAGTTTCATCCTTCAAGGCGTAGCAGTTATTGGTATCATGTCCAATATCTTTGTGATACCGGCAGAACTTGTTAGGGTTGCGCTTTGCCCTGTCCCGTTTCATTGGTTCCGGTTGATGGTATCGCTTCTACTGGTTTGTGACCGCATAGATATGATCTATGGGCGCGTTTAACTCAATGTGATTGTTGAACCGCATGGGAGCTCTTGAAATCTCCTGCTTTTGAGGTCTAGGCTGATTCTCTGTCAACTGTTCATTACTCCTTTTATTTTTCTTATTACCATTATTGTTGGTCATGATCACATCTTTAGTAGCATCTTTCGTTCCTTCTTTCTTTGTCTTTTGAAGATTCTCGCGCGAAGATTCTACCCTCAGATGCCGACCAACCCTTCGGTAGATGTCTTCTAGAGTTCTATATTCTCACTCAAGTAATTCCTCCCAGAGTTTAGTTTTTGGTCGCACCCCGGCCATCATGAGAGTTAAAACTCCACTTTAGGTGGGTTGTTGACCTTTGCTAACTCTGAGGTGAATCGATTGAGATAAGATCGTAGAGTTTCCTCTGGACCTTGTCGAATTGCAGACAAGCTAACAAGTGGAACCGTGAAATTCTTTGCAGCTTAGAACTGTCTCAAGAACGCCATCTGAAGTTGTTGCCAGGACGAGATTGAGCTGGATTTGAGTCCTCAGAACCACTTCTTTGCTACTCCTGAGAGAGTTACAGCAAAACATCTACAACGTGCATGATCATTGACACGATGGAGTTCCATCAAGTCGCTAAAGTGATCCATATGGTCCTGTGGATCAGTTTTCCCATCAAAAGTGTTTATGGTGGGAAGTCTGAATCCAGTAGGTAGGGCAGCAGCTCGAACTTCCTCGCTGAATGGCGATTGACAAAACCCATCAGCGAGCTCATCGTCATAACCAGCAAGTGCATCTAATGTGATCCTTAAATTGTGGACATCGACGTTCGGAGGGAGAGCATTATCTCTTGCTGGTGGCAAGGGCAGCCTTTGATCGTTATCTCAATGTATGGCGGGTTGGTTAGGTAGAGTCTTCTGCAATCCGTGAGAGAAATCCAGCGAAATAGTGCGACGAGATCGGCTTTGATCGTTATGATGTGATACGGATCGTTCATGACTACATCGCCGCTCCAAGTATTGTCTTAGGTCTGTAGGATCTTGTCTTAATTCTCTGCTAATCCTTTCGAAGATGCTTCTTGATTATCATTTTTGTTCGCTATTTAAGCAATCTTGGTAACTAGTGGATTTGCGAGAAGGTTGTCCATGTAACACCCCCTAGTTTAATCATATTGTCATATACAGTCAAACTATGAAGTATTATTCTTTCTTAAACATTACCTTTTGTTTTGATAAAAAGGTAGGCAATTATTATTATTTTTTTGAACTTTCTAGAACTTTAGGACAAAAGAAACTGTATGGCATTTCTTGTTAAAAGTGTCTTAACAAAATGTACAATCAAAAGAGGTTTTCACCAGTCAATTTTGCCAAATATTTACATTACACCAAAATATCTCAAAACAAAAATATCGCCCACAGGTCAAGCTCGTCTACATCTGTATGATTACGGCGACAAAAAAGCAAGCCAGACAACTAGCTAGTCAACAACAAAATGTGCCTCCTCATCTGCATCACAAAACTAAAATGAGCTAAAGCTCAGTAAGTAAAAACTATGCATGCTTATGTATGC
>JXTB01000267.1:367215-392062 GCA_002914805.1 Parasponia andersonii | reverse complement strand
AGCCTTCAACATCCTATGTGCATTGCTGAAATATTTTCTGTAGAATATTTCCTTAAACTGCTCCCAAGTAAGCCTGGTAGTGTCAGTGATGGACTTCATAGAATCCCACCAGTGTCTAGCATCCATCTGGAACATAAAAGTGGCACATGAAACTTTTTCCTCATCAGGGATTCTAATATAATCGAAGATACCCTCAATACTCCTAACCCACTCTTCTGCCAGTAGTGGATCAGTTTCACCCTTGAAAGCTGGAGGCTTATTCTTTCTAAACCTCTCACAAGCGGGTTCATAATTTTCTTGTTTAACTATGGCCTGTGGTAGTGCTTGATTTCCACGCATTTCCTCCCTTTCTATAAGCCTTTCTAACTGTCTTGTTTGTGTCTCAACCAACTCTGTCAACCTTCCTATAACAACATCCTTATTGATCTCATTTTTAGTAGCACTTGTCTTATCATCCCTTCACTCACTAGTTTGACCCTTAGGCCTTGGCATGATTCCCTGTATAGTTTCCATTGCACTTACATCCATGCATAACAACCAATAATAAAGACTTAACATATGGCATCAAATTTAATGCTAACATAGGAAATTAAAACTTACTGGTTGACTGAATTTTTTGTCACATGATCATACCTATGTTGATAGTCTTCAGAAACGATTAAACTTCTGCTCTGATACCAACACTGTAACACCCCCTAGTTTAACCATATTATCATATACAGTCAAACTATGAAGTATTATTCTTTCTTAAACATTACCTTTTATTTTGATAAAAAGTGAGCAATTTTTTTTTTGAACTTTCTAGAACTTTAGGACAAAAGAAACTGCATGGCATTTCTTATTATAAGTGTCTTTACAAAATATACAATTAAAAGAGGTTTTCACCAGTCGATTTTGCCATCAGCAGTAATATTTACATTACACCAAAATATCTCAAAACAAAAATGTCGCCCACAGGTCAAGCTCGTCTACATCTGTATGATCACGGCGACAAAAAGGCAAGCCAGGCAACTAGATAGTCACCAACAAAATGTGCCTCCTCATCTGCATCACAAAACTAAAATGAGCTAATACTCAGTAAGTAAAAACTATGCATGCTTATGTATGCTTTAAAATCTCGTAAAGTTCCCATTGTACCCTTTTCTTTCTTAAACATTTTAGTTCATGTATTTTCCTTAAACTTATTCATAATTGGGCCCCTTAGAGCATTGCTTGTCCCGTAAGTCGATAGGCCGTGATAACATTATGCGGAACTCTGGCCAAGAGTAAAAATAAGGTGCGACCGTCGTGCGAGGTTTTTGAAAACTCCTTCCCTCATCAAAAGGGCATCCTACACCGCGCTAATCTTGTCCCACTTCAACAAGACACATCATAATATCTGCAAATCCCGCTTCAACGAGAGAGTCTGCATCAACAGACTTACCTATCCAGCTCCGATAGACTAATAATTGGCATTAAAACTTATCTTATAAAATTGGTACAATGGTACTCATATTCAAATACTCTTATAATAAAAATCTCCATTTGTATGCAAAACATGCCATGCACATGCCATTTCATAACTTTCAGGAATAAGTAAGTTTTACATAAATACATCTTCCATATAATTCTTGTGATGCAGTTGTAAGTCTTTACTTACCTCGTGTCTTGAATAGAAACTGATAGTGGAAAGGGTCAATATCCTCTAGAGATTAGTGTGCTAATTACCTGTCATAAATTACTATTATTCCAGGTGCACATTTTACAAAAGAATGCATCAAGATAATTGAACAAGACCGAAATCAGAATTTTAACCAATTTAGAAAACTAAATCTTAAAATGACTCAGGAGTATATAAATCACTTAAAGTACTTAACAGCTAATAACTAGCATTGAAAAACTATTCAAAAGTGGTAAAATACGAATTCTAGTTCATTAGCACAAAATGGTCCAAAATAGCACATAATTTTGTAAAAATAAGTCCGTTTGCTCCTAAATGGTGCCATTTCATTTTAAAAATATTTGGACAGCACCTCCCCTATTTTAGGGACATTCCCACATGATTAAAATCATGGTTTTAAACCTGCCATAACAATTAACAATCCAATTCCCACATATACACATCAAAGAAACATCTAAGATAACATTAAAGCATATTTCAAATCTTTTTTGGTTTAGATAAGTTGAAAACGATTTATGCACTTGTCTATGGCTACAAACAGCAACTAAATCAATGAAATATATAATGGAATCCATGACATATCCATTGCAAGTTGAGAAAATCAGATTAGAAGTATAGAGAGCTTAATACACCCACGGAAACACTTGAATACACAATTAGTAAATTTAGGGCTCTTGGTGTAACTTGCATTCTCTACTTAAATTCTATATTCCAGCAATATATAAGGGTTTCTAGGACCATTAATAATCAAATAATTACTTTGGTTTAAGGGCTAACACAAAATAAATTAACTATAAGTTCAAAATCATACATAATGCTCACTTTGACTAGTTTGAGCTTTTGTTGGAGTTTTTTTACCTTGTACCTCCACCAAACTGATTCTCTAGTTTTAGAATTAGATTTTTGGACTTAAGATGACCTGAAGAAACCATTATTTAAGTGGGAACAAGTAGAGAGTTGAAATTAAAGGACAAGACCTAGAAAGAAGAACTTAATAGAATTACCTTGACTAGTGTTGGTGTATCTTGCTTTCTAGGGCTCCAATTTGAGTTCTACTACTTGGAAACTCTTGGATATGTTTGCGGGAAGTTGAGAGAAGTTAGAAAAAGCATTGGAGAATTTTAGGTCGTGGCTAGAGAGAAAGGAAATGCAAATGACCAGATTTGACCCAAAATCAACACTTAATGGCTAAGAAAAGGTATAACTTAAATTCTAAGGGGTATTTGGGGTATTTTACATACTACTTTCCATGTGTTCAGCTCTAAAACATCCTTACAATAATCACCACATTGCTGGTCACTCCTATATACCCAAGTGTGGCCAAAGTTTGTGAATCCTACCTTAGAAAGTGAAAACTAGTCATACTTTGACTTATGATCCTATATGGCTAATCTTATTGTAATTTGGTGGAACCTAGCCCCTTAACCAATCATTAAACATAAAAAGAAAATCAATTAGACTCCAGTTAATAATGCAAACATAGTATTAGCACTCAATTATAAGAATGCATAAAAACAACATTATGCGATTATGCCTAATAGAAGCTAACTTAGTGCAACTAAATACGAATTAGTATCCTGAATGCCTGGAGCCAATAAATAAAATACTATAAATGAATCCTAGATATTGAATCAAGCCTATTTGACATGTTAAGTACACCATGAATTCGGCTCCGAAATACGTGAAAATTACATTTTACCGAAAAACCTCTATTTGACCAAGTTATCAACAAGTACGATCTTAATGCATATACACATAGTATTGCTTTTATAATTATATTCTTTGTTCTTTTAGCACACCAAGCTCTCTCTCTGAAGGTATTGAACCTTTACACTGCATTGGGACACTTCGACAATCATTAGTGTAATAACATGTATGTAAATGCACATAACATAATGAATGAGTATGTTACTATGAAACTAGTATTAACGACTTCTAGATGCCTAATATGCAATTAGAACATATTTATTATTGGCTTAGTATGCGTGTGAGAATCTTGGGTACCACAGTCCACGATTACAGTTATACTTGAACTCTCTGTACCAGATTCTATAGGCAAGTTTGCGACTTTGCCTTTTCCTTTGGAGATGTGATCTCCATGACGCTCTTGTTGGGTTCTTGGTTGGTCGCATTTCTTTGTCTCTAGGATCTGTATTCCTTTCTTAGGTAGTTGAGCAGGATATTCTCTGGGATGTTCGTGCTGTGATGGGGTCACTATCTGCCCTTCAGCAAGTCATCGTAGGGAGTCATTGATCTAGTTAGTGATTTGCTGAAGGTTCACTAATGTCTCTTCCATGCGATCCTGTCTCTGAGCAAGGTTTTCTGATGCGGTCATAGTAGGCTAATCCTGGGCAGGGTCTGCTTGTGCAGCAGCAGTACTTTGGGGTTGGTTTTGGCTAGTTCCAGTAACTCTGGTAGTGTTTCTAGTGTTTTCCATTAAAAAAGCAAAATTTGACAGATTGTTTTTTGCCAGAATAGCCCTCTTTCTAGCGCCAATTGTTGATGGAGGTTTTGTCAACAATATATTTAGAAAAAATTACGAGATTTGGCTTGTGTAAAAAGGATTATTAATCAAAGCAAATAAAGAAGCAAAGATTTTATAGTGGTTCAGTCCCGAAAAAGATGAGCTTACGTCCACTATTTTTCACTATTTTCTGGAGAATTACAAGAACTCAAAATTATAATGTGTTATCCAGAAAGAAGAAGAAAGTTAAAAAACTCTCAAGAATTCCTCAGCCTCTCCAGATCAGAAAAAGTCTTTTTCTACCGAAGCATTGAACTCCCTTTATATAGATGAGGGTAGCTCAATGTTCCTAATTGTGAGAATGGGTAACTATACAATCGGGTAATACAATTTGAGTAATAATATAATTGGGTAATTTATTAAATTGGATAACTGGTCGATCTTGAAAGAGAAACTTTTGTTTCCCTTTCTTTGTAGGTTACCCGTTTGACGAAGCGTAGACTAGTCTCCTTTTCATTCTGATCGCACCTAACCTATTCGGAGGAGGTCGTACGTAACTTATGTCGTAGAGGTCGCATGCAATTCTTTCGGAAGAGGTCACACTTAATCTTACTCATGCGACCTGACATAGGATTTTAGACCGCACAACACTAAGTATATTGGAAATATTTTAGTGTCTCTCTTATTTTAAAGACCTTATAAATTTTTAGTTATAATAATACACGTTTTAGTTGCATTAGTAGATTTCTAAGAGCTAGCTAAGCTATACTCCAAAATAAAGATAGTATAATATAGCATAATTGAGCATAAAATTCTAGGATATATAATTTAGACAGATTATTAGAAAGACTAGATAATATATAAATAGATTAATAACCAAAGGAGTTGAGAATGTTAGCTATCAGCCCAAGATTGCCAACACAAGGGGGCTGAATTAGGTTTTAAAATATTTTAAGAAACTTTTCAACTTTTTAAAACTAAAGACCATTATCTTTGAGGCTAAATGAACAAAAATTCCAAGTAAATAATAATAATAACAAGTCAATTAAGAACAATAAATATCAAATACACAATCAAATAGTTTGCATTACGAGGTATCCTAGTCGTTTATAACCGTTAGATACACTTTCTGCCATTTTCGGTAAACCAAAAGTGTGTTTTCGGTAGACCGAAAATACTAGCCATTGGAAGTGCTTTTTCAACGATCAAATTTTAACGATAACATTTTTATCACTGCTATTTTGGTAGACCAAAAATCCTGTTTATTTTGGTAGTTTCAGCATTTGACTATATCTCAGATTTTTACAATTTTTAGCGTTTTTCAAAAACTAATTTCTAAACTTGTTTTAAATATTTTAAAACATTGGAAATTAATTTGGAAATAGTATTTTGACTAATTCATACTTATTTTAGTTTCACAAAGATATTTAACGATAATTTAGAAAGTATTTATACCAAAACATATTCTAGTTTGTAAATAAAAAATCTCTTTTTAACCTATATCAAATGGTCATCATTTCATCTATATTTATAACTTATTTAAACTTAAGAAATCATGTTTTATAAAATACTTTGCCCATTCAAAGTCATAATTTTCTATTTTTAAACTTCTATAATAAAATAACTATTTTAAGTATAAGATAGTTTGAAAACTCTTTTAAAAGGTATGAGTCAATGCAAAGAGAATTTATGTGCAATGAACTAAATCAAATATAAGACTAAATATGAATGTACCCTATCTAAACCTGGTCTTCTATCTTGATTGTCCATCTTCAAGCTTGATTCTAATAAGTCTAATATGCATCCATCTTCAAGCTTGATTCCTTGATTAACATGAGTTAGACCTTTCAAAAACTATTTCACTACACACTCAAGGTAAATCTTTAGTACTAAATCAAATGTTTGTTATCTTCAAAATAAGAGTGAGTAAGATTGAAACCTTAATTTCTCAACAATCTCTCTCTTTTTGATGATGTCAAATATTCATTTATGAGATAAAAGAAAATATACAATAAGGATATGGAAATATGAAATTTGACAAGTTTACCTTAATCCTTGTCATATTTTAAGCTTCATCTCAAAATATGCTTGAGAAAGTTAAAGGGACTTACTCCCCCTTTTTTATCTCAATTAAGCATCATAGACATGTTATGAGAAAATTAGAAATGTGTGCTAAACAAATTTCTCCTCTTTAAAATATGCATACTTATAAATAAATTTTTTTATCCTCATATTCATACACTCATAAATAAAAATATTTTTGTCTCCATATTCATAAATCATCATTATTCTCCCCTTTTTGACATCATTATAAAAATAGAAATAAATTTTAAACTAAATATCTGATATAAACCAATCTATCTCATTGAAATAAGATTTTTCCTACATTAATTTACATATTACTCTTCTCCATTTGAATATATAATAAAAGTATATAAAAGAGCAATATATAAAAAATTTTCTCCAAAACATACAATGACAAGTTACGCAATAAGGAGATATGTAGGAATCTAGAGTTGAATAATCTTGAAAATAAGAATTACAATATCAAATATAAGATTGAACAATAATATAATGTCAAAGTAATAACAAGAGCATTCTTTTTAATTTTTGCAAAACAACTTCAACTTACAATAAGTATGACAAATATAACATATTCAAAATAAAGATGTTTCATCTAATCAAGATCATGAAAGATCTAAAACTCAATATTTCAATTGTTAAAAATATATTTCTCCAAGTATAATCATCATAACGCATAGGAGAAATTAAAATCATTTAAACACAAAAGTGAAATAATTTTTTATTTATTTATTTCTATCTAACTATAGAGAGCATATAACAAATTATACATTCAAAAGGTATATAATCAATTTAGCACAAATAAAATCATAAATGTGCTCCTCCTCAATATATGAAACATGATAAAAAATGTCAATAACTAAAGTAAGAAAATATCAATCATATAAGAGACATATCAATTATAGATACTAATTATTTATGGATACTAATTATTTTGAAAAAAAAAAAGTTACCAATTATATTTGAAGAAATAGAATGACCAAGTTTAATACCAATTAAAACAATGCCAATAGATACCAATAGTATTTTGAAAAAAAAACTATACCAAGTTGATACCAATTTAAGCAATAAATCAAAGATAAAATGACCAACTTGATACCAATTGAAATAATTTAAATCAAAAACACATTCTTCTTCTCATTTTGATATCATTAAAAAATTGCATAAACATGAACGATAAATAGATACTAATTAATAAATGCAAAGTAAAAACATGAATAAGTAACTAATAATAAGTATCCAATCCTAACATGATATATTATTCAAGTTTAAACAAAAAATTAAAACAAAATATCTCAATGGAATTTATCATAATCAACCATACCAAATTTTTGCTTCGATATCTTCATAAGCTTTAAGTTCTCGAACTCAACCATTTTAAGAAGACGTACTTGTTAGCCCAAGATTGACTACCCAAGAAGGGGATAAATTGAATTTTAAAACTTTTTAAAAGGCTTTTCAACTATATAAAACTATAGACAACTATTTTGAAACTTTTAGGCTAAACAAACAATAATACCAAATATATAACACTAATACTAAGTCAATTAAGCACAATAAATATTAAACATATAATCAAATATTTTGCATTAAAGTAAAGAGTGTAGGGATAGAGAAAATTCAAACTCGAATTTTATGAGGTTCAACATATATGACGGTTTGCCTATGTCCCTAACCCTCGACAACTTACTTTGAGCTTCCCACTATCGGATCAAGATTATAGGTCTGACTGACTCTCGTACAAACAGAGTGAATTCATCTTAGGTACACCCTAGCCTTTACAATAGTCTCGACTCCAACTCTATCACGCCTAACCTTAGATTTTTTTGACTCCGGTGATAATTTAGACAATAGTACCAATTTCATTGACTCACGGGTTGTTTATGACTCTGGTGACAACCTCACTTATACACGAGTTATTTAGACTCTGGTGGCAACGCCATCTAAATCGGATTGTTTTGACTTGGGTGGCAACCTCACCTATACACGGTTGTTTACAACTCTGGTACTAACCATACTTCACACTCAAATGGTTTTACAATATAAGAGTGTACACACTCAAGAAATCTCACAAAAATAATAAATACAATTTTGGGTTAGGAGATTTGAGAATAATACACAATAGATGCTCTAAGATTGACTCAATATGATTTGAAAGTGTAATTATTGTGAAAATAGGCTAAGATACTTTGAGAGTAGATGAATATCAATTTAGGTTCCTGCTCTTTTCCTCAATACGATCAAATGAGGCTTTATATATAGATACCCAAGAAAACTAGCCGATTATATCTGTTATTAGCTTTCTACCAAATGTTTAATTAAACCAAAATTAATAATATAGCCAACCAAAATATAGCCGTTGAGATTTGACACATCAGTTCAGTTCCAACGGTCATTTTTGGCTACCAGTCTGAAAAGTGGTCGCAAATCCATTTTTTGTCTTTTTTTCCAACTCTGACAGGATTTTAAGCATTTTTTTCAGATTTTGACAGCTTTTGGCATTTTTCAAAAACTAACTTCTAAACTTATTTTAAACACTTTAATAACATTGGAAATGAATTTGAAAAGAATATTTTGGCTATTACAAACTTGTTTTAGTTTCACAAAGATATTTAACAATAATTTAGAAAGTATTCATCCTAAAACACATTCTTGTTTGCAAATAGAAAATATTTTTTTAGTCTATTTCAAATAATCATGATTTCAAAGATATTCGCAACTTATTTAAATTTAAGAAATCATGTTTTAAAGAATACTTTGCCCATTTAAAGAAATTATTATTTTCAACTTTCAAACTTTTATAATAGAATAACTATTTTAAGCTTAAGATAGTTTGAAAACTCTTTTGAAAGATAAACTAACACAAAGGGAATTTATGTGCAACGAATCAAATAAAATACAAGACTAAATATAAAATATGCCCTATCTGAGTATCGTCTTGTATCTTGATTATCCATCTTCAAATTTGATTCTAATAATGTTACGCCTCTAGCTTAACTATATGACTATGTAGGTTAAATTAGGAAGTATTACTTTTTTTATAAACTATGACTTTAGTTTTGTTCAAAAATTTGGGCCAATTTAAACTTTTTAAACTCTAAAACAAAAGAACCTGCATAGCATTACTTTCTGAAAGTGTCTTTACAAACTTTACAACCATAAAGTCCTTATCCATTTATCTTGCCATCCGCAGTGATATTTACATCACACCAAAATATCAGAATACAAAGAAAACATCACCCATAAGTCAAGCTCGTCTACATCTGTATGATCATGGCGATAAGAAAGCATGCTAGCCAACCGACAACTCTATATATCATATATCTCATCACCTACTTCACAGGAACTAAATGAGCTAATGCTTAGTAAGTAAAGATCAGGCATACTCATGATCATGTTTCATGCATAAACTTCATTGAAATTCCCATTGTACTATTTCTTCCATAACTTTTCATTTTGATGCACTTTTCTTAGAAAACATTTCTTTATAGGGCCTTTGAGTACACTACAAAGTCGCGACAGTCAGTAGGCCGTGCCCACCTATGCGGGCAGGAAATATAGGGCCAATGCAAACCATACCTACCCAATGCAGACTGGCTAGGTAATGCAGCTAATAAATCTCATACTACAATGCTCAGTCCCGACAGTTAGTAAGCCGTGCCCACCTATGCAGGAAGGATGCCTATGTAAACCATACTTACCCAATGTAGACAGACTAGAAAATGTACTTAAAACATATCTTGTAAAATTAGTACAATGGTACTACTTTAAATCCAATGCGTGGAAAACTTCATTTCTTTTAAAATCATGCTTATGTTTCCATAAGCTTTGCTACAACAATATAAATGATATATAATTGAAATAATACACATAAGGATGTAGGAAAACATCTTGTATCTACTATTGTTCTTATGATGCAGTTAAAATAAATCTTCACTTACCTTGTGTCCGGTAGAAAAGATAGTGGAAAGGGTCAGTATCCTCTGTGATAAGGTGTGTGGAAGACCTGATATCAATTTTATTGCTAAAATTATCACTATAATGTAAAATGCTTAAAGAAAACAAGTACAAGACCGAATTACAACTTTTACAAAAGAAGGAACCCTAATCATAAAATGAACCAAACTGTCATCTACTTTCATAAAAACTAGTCCATTTGCTTCTAAATGGTACCATTTGGTTCTAAAAATATTTGGACAGCACCTCCCCTATTTTAAGGATATTCCCACATGATTAAAATTATGGTTTAAGACCTGTAATAAGAATTAACAAGCCAATTCCCACATATATAACTCAAAGAGGATCATTTAGAGCAACCTAGGTATACTTGAATTCCTTTCGTTTTAAACAAAGTTTAAAACCACTTTTCTATTGTCACAAACAGCAACAAAACAAATATATTTACATCATGGGATCAACAAAATATACACTTCAATTTTATAAAATCAGATTATAAGTATGGGGAGCTTATTCTAACAATGAAAACACTTGAAAACACTTGAATCCACAAGTAGCAAACTTTGGAGCTTTAAGACTAATTTTAATCCTCCACTTAAATTCTGTGTTTCCAGCCATATATAAGGTTTCCATAGACCTCAATTCATCAAATAAAAGATTTAATTAAAGAGCTAAAGTAATGGAAATAAATTACCAATTCTAAATTCCACAAAAAGCTTACCTTGCCTAGTTTGAACTCTTTTGTTGAAGCTCTTGCCTTCTACTTCCACAAAATGGATTTCTTAGGTTTTGAGATTGATCTTAGGACTCAAGAGGACCTAGAGGAAACATTACTTAAGTAGTATCAAGTGGAGAATTGAAATAACAAAACAAAACCTAGGAAGACGAACTAGTAGAATTATCTTGACTTGTTTGGACCTATTTTGCTTTCTTGAGCTCCAAGTTGAGTTCCACCACTTGGAAACTCTTAGATATGGATAAGGAGAGTTGAGATAAGTATATAAAGTGGCTAGAGTAGTTCAAGTCGTGGCTGGAGAGGAAGAGGAAATAAATGACCAGATTTGGTCAAAAATCATTACTTAAAGGGCAAGAATGGCATAACTTAAACTCTAAGGGGTATTTTGGGTATAATGAGAATAATGAGGACATAGCATTGTGGGTGATGTTTACAAATAATACTAGAGCACCCCATGGTGAAAAGCTTGGACGTATGAAACCCTTGTCCAAAAGCTCCTATAATTGTACCTTTGATTCCTTCAACTCTGCTGGAGCCATTCTATATGGTGCTTTAGAAATAGGAGTAGTGTCAGGTAGCAAGTCAATAGCAAATTCTATCTCTCTATCAGGTAGTAATCCTGGTAAATCTTTTGGGAATACCTCTAGAAATTCATCAACTACTGGTACTTCTTGTGGCTTCGTCCTAAGTTCTTCTCTAGTATCCATTACATTTGCCAGATAACCAGTACATCCTTTCTCAAGTAACTTCCTCGCTTTTATCATTGAAATAATTGGTACCATTTTCTTCTTAGAAGACCCAAGGAAAGTAAACTCCTCTTCATCAGGTGGCTAAAATACTACTCTCTTACTATTACAATCAGTGCTAGCATAATACTTAGATAGCCAATCTATACCCAAAATCACCTCAAAATCCTGCATATCCAACACTATTAAGTCTACCCATAATCTCTACCATCTATCTGTATTGGACATGCTCTCAAAACTTGACCAGAATATAGCACTTCTCCAGACAGAATAGTTATACAATATCTTAAATTCAAAGTTTTAGGTGATCTGCCCAATTTTCTCACATATGCTGGTGATGCAAATGAATGTGTAGCTCCTGAATCTATTAATGTATTTGGAAAGATATCAAAGATAGAGATCTCACCTGCTACAACTGATGGATCAGCCTCAGTATCTGTCGCAGTCATGTTAAACATACGTGCTGGAACTTTCTTTTGTTCACCAGAGATGGAGGGATAATCTCTAGAAAAATGTCCTGTCTTGCCACAGGTATAACACACTCTACTACCAAAAAGGCATTCACCTTTATGAGGCTTTCCACATTTGGGACATGTAACTTTCTGAGTTAGAGTAGATTGCATTTTTTGACTTATTGCTGGTCACTTTGAAGGATCTTGTCTTTGTCCCTGACCCTGTGGAAATTTCCTTTTGCCGCCATCAAAACCTGATTAAGTACCTTTTCCTCAATTTGCATTTCTCCTTGCCATATTTATGTTTCTTCTAATTTCTAGTGCCTTTACAACCTTCAGTTCAGCTTCTTTAGCTTAAAGGGCTTTCTCTGCAACTTCTGTGTAAGGTATAACTTTTCTTGTAGATATCTTAATATCCCTATATATTTCTGCTTTGAGCCCCAATAGAAACTGTTTTACTTTCAACTCGTTGGTACTCACCATATGAGGTGCGAAGCGAGATAGTTCATCAAATTTCTTTATATAATCACACATAGACATGCTACCTTGTCTCAAATTAGTAAACTCAGCTGTATTTGCAAGTCGATGAGCTTTATTAAAGTACTTTCTATAAAATATTTCCTTGAATCTCTCCCAAGTCAAACTGTTAATATCAATGATTGATTTTCTGGAATTCCACCAATGCCTGGCATCCATTTGGAAGATATAAGTAGCACAAGAAACTTTCTCTTCGTCAGAGATTCTTATATAATCAAAGATAATCTCCAAACTCCGAATCCACTCCTCAGCTAATAATGGGTCAGTTTCACCTTTAAAAACTGGAGGTTTATTCTTTCTAAACCTTTCAGAAGGTGGTTCATGATTTTCTTATCTAGCCACAACTTGTACTGGTAATTGTTCGTCTCTCCTTTGATGTTGTTCTATAAGCCTCCTTATTTGTTGAGCTTGTCTCTCTACTAATTCAGCTAATCGATGTATAGTAGTATCTTTGTCATTGTCTTGATCACCCCTCGGGTGGCTAGTTTGAACTCAACCTCTTGGCATAATTTCCTGTACAATGGCCCTCTACTTATAAACAAACATAATAGCCAATAATAATGTGTGCATCAAATTTATATAATAAAATAAAGTGCACGTATGCAATTAATTAGACTTACTGGTTGACTGAGCTTTCTGTCACATGATCATACATATGTACGTAGTCTTCAGAAATAACTAAACCTCTGCTCTGATACCACAACTGTTATGCCCCCTAGTATAATTATATGACTATGTAAGTTAAACTAGGAAGTATTACTTTTTAATAAACCATGACTTTAGTTTGTTCAAAAATTTGGGCCAATTTAAACTTTATAAACTCTAAAACAAAAGAACCTATGTGGCATTACTTTTTGAAAGTGTTTTTACAAACTATACAACCATAAAGTTCTTATCCATTTATTTTGCCATCCGCAGTGATATTTACATCGCACCAAAATATCAGACTACAAAGAAAACATCGCCTACAAGTCAAGCTCGTCTACATCTATATGATCATGGCAACAAGAAAGCGTGCTAGCCAACCGGCAACTCTATACATCATATATCTCACCACCTGCATCATAGGAACTAAATGAGCTAATACTCAGTAAGTAAAGATCATACATGCTCGTGAGCATGTTTCATGCATAAACTCCAATGAAATTCCCATTGTACTCTTTCTTCTATAACTTTTCATTTTGATGCACTTTTCTTAGAAAACATTTCTTTATAGGGCCCTTGAGTACACTACAAACTCACGGTAGTCGGTAGGCCATGCCCACCTATGCGGGTAGGAAACACATGGCCAATGCAAACCATACCTACCTAACGCAGACTGACTAGGTAATGCACCTAATAAATCTCATAGTACAATGCTCAGTCCTGACAGTCGGTAAGCCGTGCCCACCTATGCAGGAAGGATGCCTAAGCAAACCATACTTACCCAACATAGACAGACTAGAAAATGTACTTAAAATATATCTTGTAAAATCAGTACAATGGTACTACTTTAAATCCAATGTGTGGAAAACTTCATTTCTTTGAAAATGATGCTTAAATGATCATGCCATGCTTATGTTTCTGTAAGTTTTGCTACAACAATATAAATAACAGATAATTGAAATAATACACATAAGAATATAGGAAAACATCTTGTATCTACTATTGTTCTTATGATACAGTTAAAATAAATCTTCACTTACCTTGTGTCCGGTAGAAAAGATAGTGGAAAGGGTCAGTATTCTCTGTGATAAGGTATGTGGAAGACCTGATGTCAATTTTATTCCTAAAATTATCACTATAATGTAAAATGCTTAAAGAAAATAAGCACAAGACCGAATTACAACTTTTACAAAAGAAGGAGCCCTAATCACAAAATGAACCAAACTGCCATCCACTTTCATAAAAGCTAGTCCATTTGCTTCTAAATTGTACCATTTGGTTCTAAAAATATTTGGACTTCTGTTAAAGCTTACCTCGACTAGTTTGAACTCTTTTGTTGAAGCTCTTGCCTTCTACTTCCACAAAATGGATTTCTAAGGCTTTGAGATTGATCTTAGGACTCAAGAAGACCTAGAGAAAACATTACTTAAGTAGTATCATGTGGAGAATTGAAATAACCACACAAAACCTAGGAAGAAGAGCTAGTAGTATTACCTTGACTAGTTTGAACTTTTGTTGAAGCTCTTGCCTTCTACTTCCACAAAACTGATTTCTAAGGCTTTGAAATTGATCTTAGGACTCAAGAAGACCTAGAGAAAACATTACTTAAGTAGTATCAAGTGGAGAATTGAAATAACAAAACAAAACCTAGGAAGAAGAACTAGTAGTATTACCTTGACTAGTTTGGACCTATCTTGCTTTCTTGAGCTCCAAATTGAGTTCCACCACTTGAAAACTCTTAGATATGGATAAGGAGAGTTGAGAGAAGTATAGAAAGTGGCTGGAGTAGTTCAAGTCGTGGCTGGGGAGGAAGAGGAAAGAAATGATCAGATTTGGTCAAAAATCAATACTTAAAGGCTAAGAATGACATAGCTTAAATTCTAAGGGATATTTTGGGTATTTTGCACCTTACTTTCCATGAGTCTAGCTCTAAAACATCTTTAGCATACTCACCACATTGCTGATCGATCCTATACACTCAAATGTAGACCAAAATGTTGAAACCTAGCTTAGAAAGTGAAATCTAGTCATACTTTGACTTATGATCCTATATGGCCAATGTTATTGTAATTTGGTAGAACCTAGCCCCATAACCAATCATTAAACATAAAAAGAAAGTCAATTAGACTCTAATTAATGATGCAAACATAGTATGATTTCCCAATTAATAGAATGCACAAAGATGACATTGCGCAATTAAGCTGAATCTAAGCTAGCTTAGTGTAATTAAACACAGTTCAATACAATGACTGCCACCTCGTACTTACCTGGAATGAATATTTTTTAAAATACTAGAAATGAGTCCTAAATATTAAATTAAAGCTATTTGACATGCTAAATTCACAGTGAATTTGGCCTTTGAAAAGTGTGAAAATGAATTTTACCGAAAAACTACTATTTGGCCATGTTATCAACAGACATGGTTTTTAATGCATGTGCATATAGTATTATTATAATAATATATATTATAATGTATTCTTTGTTTTTTTCACACACCAAGCTCTTTCTCTGAAGGTACTGAGCCTTTACACTGCATGGGAACACTTCGATAACTATTAGTATAATAATATATATTAAAAGCATTTAACGATCAAAATGAGTAATTTATCATAAAATTAACACTAGTTTCTTGATATATCTATTATGTAATATGAACATATTTATTATTGGCTTATTATGTATATGAGAAACTTGGGTATCACAAATAAGTCCAATATACATCCATTTTCAAGCTTGATTCCTTGATTAACTTGAATTAGAACTTTAATACCATGTCACTACATACTCAAGTACAATCATTAGTACTAAATTAAATATTTGTTATCTTTGAAATTAAAGTGATTAAGATTGAAACTTTAATTTCTCAATAGTACGTTGATTGGTTTGATAAGGATTTAATCCTTCCAAAAGCTCTTCATCTTCTTTATGTTGAGGTTGGACTTACTTATCATCTTTTGATTTGTCATTTAGCTCCGATTATTCAAGTTTAATACTATACTTACAACGATATCATTACGTTTTTCTTCTTGGAGGAGTCATTAGTTTCATAAAATATCACATGCATAGATTCATCTATTCCTTAGTTTTTTTTATTGGAAAACTCTCTTTTTGCATTAGTAGTAGTAAAGTAACCAAGAAAGGTTCTAACATTGAGTTTGGAAATAAAATTTTCAAAGTTGTCTTTGGTATTTAATAAAACAAAGTATTTGTATCCAAAGACTCTAAAATAACCAATATTAGGTTTTTCAACATTTCAAAACTCATAATGGTATTTTATTCAAAATAAGTTCAATTGGCACCCGATTTAAAACATAAGAAATAGCGTTGACGATTTTGGCCTAAAAGTATTTTAGTAAAACATTCACATTCAACTTGGTCATGGCTATTTTGAAATAAATAAAGAAAATCATGTAAATCTTTTTGAAAAATTATCCACTAACTCAAAAGCATAATATTTTTCAAAAAATATTAACTTAATTTCCAAAGTGACATACTTTACAAATCTTGTTATTTCCTAAAATTAGACTAGGTAAGCTATAAAACAATTCCTATAGTAAAGTTTTGAAAATGTAATCATACTAGCATATCCAAGTTTTCTATACCATAAACAATAAATATTTTCTTTTAAAACAAAAATATTATCTTGACTTGAAATCTTTTTCACAAAATAAAAATAATTTTTTTTAATAAAAAAAAAATATAATCTCATTTGTTCAAAATTTCAATTTGAATATTTGAAATAATAAAACAAACTTCAATAACATAATGACATAATTGACAAGAATTAAGCATATCAGATTTCTAGCAAGACATTCTCAAAGATAAGCAAAGATTTGTTACCGATATTATTTATGGAAATGATCTTACTTTTCAAATTGTCTCCAAAAATGAAATATCCATCATCATTTCTTTGTAAAAATTCAAAGCTCGATGAAGTCATTAGTCAAGTACTTAGAGCAATCACTTTCTTGTTTATTCTTACAACAAAGATTCAAATTTGGATTTTTGGTACCTGTATAACTTTGGGTACTTTGGGGTTAGTCTTTGATTCTTTGGTACCCATTCTTGTTTGACATCAAAATATGTACTTTTCTTGATGGAATATGAAAAACTTGTATGTCTATCTTGATTATAAAAATTGCATACATACTTTGAGTCTCTACTAAATGTTGCTTTGACAAAATAATTTTTGAGATACTTTTGTTTTACAGAAGGTTTGTATCCTATTCCTTCTCTGTCAAAAGCACATTTTTGTCCACCAAGTATTAAATCAAAATTTTTCTTTCCATTAGTAAAATTGTGGACAATATTGGTTAAATCCAAAATTTTTTCTTTTAAGGAAATATTTTCATTTTTCACAGATATACATATATCACATGTCAAAATAACTCCTTTTTCTTTTGAAAATTTCTCAAGTTCTTTTGATAAAAATGATAATTTCTTCTTGAGAGTATTATTTTTCAAAACAAGTAATTTATAGTTATCATGTAATTCATTAAAATCATCAAGTAGCTTATTGTATGATAACTCTTTTTCATCACTTTTATTATCAAAATCTTCATTACTACTTTCATTGGGGTCAAAATATTTTACCTCATCATGAATTGCCATAAAGCAAATGTTGTCTTCTTGAACTTCATCATCCAAATCACCATCACTGCTATCATCCCAAGCAGCTTTGATTTTTTCTTCCTACATGGAAGATTTGAGTGTAATGACTTTTTTTTTCTTATCTTTCTCCTCATCTTTTTCATCTCTTTCTTTTATTTCACTTGTAGTAGCATATGAGCTTTCAAGCATTTTTCACATTTTCTGAGCATTAGTTGTGGTGCCCAAGCTTCTCACATGCATATTAAGCCAATAATAAATATGTTCTAATTACATATTAGGCATCTAGAAGTCGTTAATACTAGTTTTGTAGTAACATACTCATTCATTATGTTATGTGCATTTACATACATGTTATTACACTAATGATTATTGAAGTGTCCCAATGCAGTGTAAAGGTTCAATATCCTCAGAAAGAGAGCTCGGTGTGCTAAAAGAACAAAGAATATAATTATGAAAGCAATACTATGTGCATATGCATTAAGATCGTACTTATTGATAACTTAGTTAAATAGTAGTTTTTCGATAAAATACATCTTTCATGCTTGTCATCACCAAATTCACTATGCATTTAGCCCATCAAATAGCTTTAATTTAATGTTTAGGACTTATTCTAGCATTTTCAAAAATGTTCGTTCCAGGTAAGTACGAGATGACAATCATTATACTGAACTGTGTTTAATTACACTAAGCTAGCTTAGATTCAACTTAATTGCGTAATGCCATCTTTGTGCATTCTATGAATTGGGCAATTATACTTTATTTGCATTATCAATTAGAGTCTAATGGACTTTCTTTTTATATTTAATGATTGGTTANCATCATGAATTGCCATAAAGCAAATGTTGTCTTCTTGAACTTCATCATCCAAATCACCATCACTGCTATCATCCCAAGCAGCTTTGATTTTTTCTTCCTACATGGAAGATTTGAGTGTAATGACTTTTTTTTTCTTATCTTTCTCCTCATCTTTTTCATCTCTTTCTTTTATTTCACTTGTAGTAGCATATGAGCTTTCAAGCATTTTTCACATTTTCTGAGCATTAGTTGTGGTGCCCAAGCTTCTCACATGCATATTAAGCCAATAATAAATATGTTCTAATTACATATTAGGCATCTAGAAGTCGTTAATACTAGTTTTGTAGTAACATACTCATTCATTATGTTATGTGCATTTACATACATGTTATTACACTAATGATTATTGAAGTGTCCCAATGCAGTGTAAAGGTTCAATATCCTCAGAAAGAGAGCTCGGTGTGCTAAAAGAACAAAGAATATAATTATGAAAGCAATACTATGTGCATATGCATTAAGATCGTACTTATTGATAACTTAGTTAAATAGTAGTTTTTCGATAAAATACATCTTTCATGCTTGTCATCACCAAATTCACTATGCATTTAGCCCATCAAATAGCTTTAATTTAATGTTTAGGACTTATTCTAGCATTTTCAAAAATGTTCGTTCCAGGTAAGTACGAGATGACAATCATTATACTGAACTGTGTTTAATTACACTAAGCTAGCTTAGATTCAACTTAATTGCGTAATGCCATCTTTGTGCATTCTATGAATTGGGCAATTATACTTTATTTGCATTATCAATTAGAGTCTAATGGACTTTCTTTTTATATTTAATGATTGGTTATGGGGCTAGGTTCCACCAAATTAGAATAAGATTGGCCATACAGGATCATAAGTCAAAGTATGACTAGATTTCACTTTCTAAGCTAGGTTTCAACATTTTGGTCTACACTTGAGTATATAGGATTGACCAGCAATGTGGTGAGTATGCTAAGGATATTTTAGAGCTTGACACATGGAAGGTAATGAGCAAAATACATAAAATACCCCTTGGAATTTAAGTTATGCCATTCTTAGCCTTTAAGTATTGATTTTTGACCAAAATCTGGTCATTTGCTTTCCCTTTCTCTCCAGCTATGATCTGAGCCTCTCTAATACCTTTTTACACTTCTCTCAACTTCCCTTAACCATCTCCAAGAGTTTCCAAGTGGTAGAACTCAAGTTGGAGCTCGAGAAAGTAAGATAGATCAAAACTAGTCAAGGTAGTTCTACTAATTTTTCTTTCTAGGTCTTTTCCTATAATTTCAATTCTCTACTTGTTCCCACTTAAATAACGGTTTCTTCAGGTCTTCTTAAGTCCAAAAATCTAATTCTAAGCTTAGAGAATCAGTTTGGTGGAGGTAGAAGGAAAGAAATCCAAAAAAAGCTCAAACTAGTCAAAGTGAGCATTATGTATGATTTTGAACTTATAGTAAATTTCTTTTGTGTTAGCCCTTAAACCAAAGCAATTATTTGGTGAATAATGATCCTAAGAACCTTATATATCACTGAAAACATAAAATTTAGGTGTAGGATTAAAGTTAAACCTAAGGCCCCAAAGATTGCTATTTATGGATTTAAGTGTTTTCATGTGTGGTAGAATAAGTTTTCCATATTTGTAATCTGATTTCTTAAACTTATAGTATATATTTTATTGATTCTATTAGTTATTACACTTATTTGATGGCTGGTTATGATGGCACACAAGTTTAAAAGTCGTTTAAACTTTGTAAAAGATTGAAAGGAATTCAAATGTACTTAGGTTGTTCCAATGATCCGCTTTGACGTGTATATGTGGGAATTGGATTGTTAATTATTATGGCAGGTTTAAAACCATGATTTTAATCATATGGGAATGTCCCTAAAATAGGCGAGGTGCTGTCCAAATATTTTTAAAATGAAATGGCACCATTTAGGAGCAAATGGACTTGTTTTTACAAAATTATGTGCCATTTTGGATCATTTTGTGCTAATGAACTAGCATTCATATTTTAAATACTTTTGAACAGTTTTTCAATGCTAGTTATTGACTACCAAGTACCTTAAGTGATTTATACACTCATGAGTCATTTAAGATTAAGTTTCCTAAATTGGTGAAAGTTTTGATTTCAGTATTGTGCAAATATCTTAATGCATTCTTTTTGTAAAATGTGCATCTTGAATAATAGTAATTTATGACAGGTGATTAGCACACCAATCTCTAAAGGATATTGACCCTTTCCACTATCAGTTTCTATTCAAGACACGAGGTAAGTAAAGACTTACAACTGCATAAGACTTACAACTGCATCACAAGAACCATATGGAAGATGTATTTATATGAAACTTACTTATTCCTAAAGGTTATGAAATGGCATATGCATGGCATGTTTTGCATGCAAATGGAGACTTTTATTATAAGAGTTTTTAAAGTGAGTACCATTGTACCAATTTTATAAGATAAGTTTTAATGGCAATTGTTAGTCTGTCGGAGCTGGATAGGTAAGTTTGTTGATGCAGACTCTCCCGTTGAAGCGGGATTTGCGGATCTTATGATGTGTCTCGTTGAAGCGGGACAAGATTAGCGCGGTGTGGGATACCCCTTTTATGAGAGAAGGAGTTTTCATAAACCTCACACGATGGTCGCACCTTATTTTTACTCTTGGCCAGAGTTCCGTCTAATGTTATCACGGCCTATCGACTTACAGGACAAGTAATATGCTAAGGGGCCCAACTAAGAATAATTTTTAAGGAAAATGCATGGACTCACATGTTTAAGAAAGAAAAGGGTACAATGGGAATTTTATGAGATTTTAAAGTATACATAAGCATGCATAGTTTCTACTTACTGAGCTTTAGCTCATTTTAGTCTTGTGATGCATATGAGGAGGCATATTTTGGTGTTGACTAGCTAGTTGCCTGGCTTGTCTTTTTGTCGCCATGATCATACAGATGTAGACGAACTTGACCTGTGGGCGACATTTTTGTTTTAAGATATTTTGGTGTAATGTAAATACTACTATTGATGGCAAAATCGACTGGTGAAAACCTTTTTTTTTATTATACATTTTGTAAAGGCACTTTTCAAAAGAAATGCCATGCAGTTGCTTTTGTTTAAAGGTTTTACAAACTTCAAAAAAAAAAAGAAATTGCCCACCTTTTTATCACAACAAAAGATATTGTTTAAGAAAGAATAATACTTCATAGTTTGACTGTATATGACAATATGGTTAAACTAGGGGGGTGTTACAGTATTGGTATCAGAGCAGAAGTTTAATCGTTTTTGAAGACTGTCTACATAGGTATGATCATGTGACAAAAAGCTCAGTCAACCAGTAAATTTTGATTTCCTATGTTAGCATTAAATTTGATGCCATATGTTATGTCTTTATTATTGGCTGTTATGCATGGATGTAAGTGAAACAGAAACTATACAGGGAATCATGCCAAGGCCTAAGGGTCAAACTAGTGAGCGAAGGGATGATAAGACAAGTGCTACTGAAAATGAGATCAACAAGGATGTTGTTATAGGAAGGTTGACAGAGTTGGTTGAGACACAAATAAGACAGTTAGAAAGGCTTATAGAAAGGAAGGAAAGGCATGGAGATCAAGCACTACCACAGGCCATAGTTAGACAAGAAAATTATGAACCCGCTTATGAGAGGTTTAGAAAGAATAAGCCTCCAGCTTTCAAGGGTGAAACTGATCCACTACTGGCAGAAGAGTGGGTTAGGAGTATTGAGGGTATCTTCGATTACATTAGAATCCCTGATGAGGAAAAAGTTTCATGTGCCACTTTTATATTCCAGATGGATGCTAGACACTGGTGGGATTCTATGAAGTCCATCACTGACATTACCAGGCTTACTTGGGAGCAGTTTAAGGAAATATTCTATAGAAAATATTTTAGCAATACACATAGGATGTTGAAGGCTGCTGAGTTTGTTAATCTGAAATAAGGAGATATGTCTATTAGTGACTACATAAAGAAATTTGAAGAGTTATCCCGATTTGCTCCACACATGGTGAGTACAAACGAGCTAAAAGTAAACCAGTTCTTACAGGGGCTCAAGGTATAAATTTATAGGGATGTTAAGATATCTTCTCATAAAGATATGCTATATGCTGAGGTTGCAGACAAAGCTCTTGAAGCAGAAGAGGCTGAGCAAAGGGTTATAAGAGCTCAGGTTATTCGCAGGAATCTTAATATGGCAAGGAGAAATACAACCTTTGGAGGAGGATCTCAACCAGAGATTAGTGGAAATAAAAGAAAGTGGCAACAAAATCAAAGAGAAAGACAAGACCCACAGAAACACCAAGCAACAAGCGAACAAACACAATCAGCTACTGCTCAGAGGACTGTTTATCCTAAATGTGGGAAGACTCATCATGGAGAATGTCTGATGGGTTCTGATGCTTGCTTCTTGTGTGGAAAATCTGGACACTATGCAAAGAATTGTCCGAATGCTACAGATGAGTAGAAGAAAGTCCCAGCTCGTGTGTATACAATGACCAAAAAAGATGCCGAGGCGAACCCATCTGTTGTAGCAGGTGAGATTCTTACCTTTGGTATTCCTATTCATGCATTAATAGATTCAGGGGCTACACATTCATTTGCATCACCTGCATTTGTGAGGAAATTGGGCAAAACACCAGGGTACTTGAATTTCAAATATTGTGTAACCATTCCATCAGGAGAAGTTTTATGTTCTGATCAAGTTCTTAAGGCATGTCCAATCCAAATAGCTGGTAAAGATTTGTGTGTAGATTTGATAGTATTGGATATGCAAGATTTTGAGGTTATCTTAGGTATGGATTGGTTATCAAAATACCATGCTACTATTGATTGCTATTTGAAGAGGGTAGTGTTTCAGCCACCAAGTACGGAGAAGTTTACTTTTGTTAGTACTAGCGGAAACTCGATGATTCCAATAATCTTCTAAATAAAACTAAGGAAGTTACTAGAAAAAGGATGCATGGGTTACTTTGCCAACATAATGGATACTAAGGAAGAGTTAAAAGTGAAGCCTGAAGAAGTGCCGATAGTTAGTGAATTTCTAGATCTATTTCCTTAAGATTTATCCCGGTTACCACCTGATAGAGAAATAGAGTTTGTTATTGACTTATTGCCTGGTACAGCTCCTATTTCGGAAGCACCTTATAGAATGGCTCCGGAAGAGTTAAAGGAACTGAAAGTATAGTTACAAGAGTTATTAGACAAAGGTTTTATTCGCCCAAGCTTTTCACCATGGGGTGCCCCAGTTTTGTTTGTAAAGAAGAAAGATGGGACTATGAGGCTTTGCATTGATTATAGGGAGCTGAATAAGGTCACAATCAAAAACAAGTATCCGCTTGCCAGGATTGATGATTTGTTTGATCAACTACAAGGAGCTTCTGTGTTTTCAAAGATTGACTTAAGATCAGGTTACCACCAGTTGAAAATTAAGGAGGAAGATATTCCAAAAACAGCTTTCAGAACCAGATATGGACACTATGAGTTTTTAGTAATGCTCTTTGGATTAACTGATGCCCCTGCTGCTTTCATGGACATGATGAATAGAGTTTTTAAAGATTTCTTAGATAAATTCGTTATAGTTTTCATCGATGATATTCTAATTTACTCATGCTCACGAGAGGAGCATATGGAACATTTAAGGACCGTACTGAGAATTCTTAGAGAAAAGCAGTTTTATGCTAAGTTTAAGAAGTACGAATTCTGATTAGAGAAAGTTATCTTCCTTGGTCACGTGGTTTCTAAAAATGGTATTTCTGTGGATCCAACTAAAGTTGAAGCTGTGAGCAATTGGCCAAAACCTACAAATATTTCTGAGATTCGTAGTTTCTTGGGATTAACAGGTTATTATAGACATTTTGTTGAAGGTTTCTTAATGCTAGCTTCTCCATTGACTCATTTAACAAGGAAGAATGTGAAGTTTCATTGGAACTAAAATTGTGAAAGGAGTTTTGAGGAGTTGAAGCATCGTTTGATAACAGCCCATGTATTCTGATGCAAAATGGAAAATTCATTGCTTATGCCTTCAGAAATTGAAGGAATATGAAAAGAAGTATCCTACTCATGATTTAGAGCTAGCAGCAGTTGTCTTTGCACTGAAAATTTGGAGACACTATCTCTATG
>JXTB01000267.1:330268-367013 GCA_002914805.1 Parasponia andersonii | reverse complement strand
AGGTTTAACAGAAAGATTGGCAGCTCTTACTCTTTAACCAACAATTTTAGAGAAAATCAAACAAGTCCAGAATACGGATCCCTATATGATGAATTTAAAGAGTAAGATAGAATCCGAAGAGGAGACGGCCTTCCAAATTTCTGGTGATAGTGTAATCAGGTATGGAAATAGAATGTGTGTGCCTAGTGGAATTGTTAGAAAGGACAGATTGACAGAAGCTCATACCACTCCCCACTCTGTGCATCCTGGCACTACAAAGATGTATAGAGACTTAAAGATGTATTACTGGTGGCCTGGTATGAAGAAAGATGTGGTTGAGTTTATAGAGTAGTGTGTCACATGCCAGCAAGTCAAAGCTGAACATCAAAGACCTACTGGGAAATTAAAGCCTTTGAACATACCTGCATGGAAATGGGAAGAGATTGCTATGGATCTTGTTGTTGGACTTCCTAAGACAACTAAGGGACATGATGCTATTTGGGTGATTGTGGATAGATATACTAAATTAGGTCATTTCCTTCCTGTTAGAATAACCTATAACTTGGACCAGTTTGCTCGGTTATATGTTCAAGAGATTGTGAGACTACATGGTGTTGCAAAAGTTATCATTTCTGACCGAGATTCTAGATTTACTTCGAAATTTTGGAGGACTGTTCAAGAGGCAATGGGTACAAAATTGGCATTTAGTACAGCGTTTCATCCAAAAACTGATGGGTAATCAGAGAGGACTATACAGACGCTTGAAGACATGCTCAGAGCTTGTGTGTTAGATTTCCATGGAACTTGGAGCAAATACCTGCCATTTATAGAATTTGCTTACAATAACAGTTACCAAGCTTCCATTGAAATGCCCCCATATGAAGCATTGTAAGGAAGAAAGTGCAGATCTCCTATTCATTGGGATGAGATGGGGAAGAGAAAATTTCTTGGTCCAGAACTGATAAGAGAGACAAATGAGGCAACAGAAAAGGTTCGAAAAAGGATACTAGCTGCTCAAAGTAGACAGAAACATTATTCAGATGCTCAAAGAAGAAAACTAGAATTTGACGTTAGAGATAAAGTATTTCTGAAGGTTACTCCTATGAAAGGAATCATGAGTTTTGGGAAGAAAGGCAAGCTAAGTCCTAGATATGTAGGTCCTTTTGAGATACTCGACAAAGTTGGTGATGTTGCCTATTGACTCGCTTTGCTGCCATCATTGTCGAATGTACACAATATATTTCATGTCTCTATATTAAGAAGGTACATTTAAAATCCTTCACATGTTCTGAATTTTGAGCAATTGGAGCTACATCAAGATGTGAGCTATGAGGAACATCCAGTGAAGATTTTGGATACAAAAGAAAAAAAACCATAGAAGCAAGAAAATCCCTTTGGTCAAATTATTGTGGAAGAACCACGATGTGGAAGAGGCCACATAGGAAAGAGAAGAAGAGATGAAAATTAAGTATCCACACCTATTTGGGTAAGCAAATTTCGAGGACAAAATTTTATAAGGAGGGGAGAAATGTGGTGCCCAAGATTCTCACATGCATATTAAGCCAATAATAAATATGTTCTAATTGCATATTAGGCATCTAGAAATCGTTAATACTAGTTTTGTAGTAACATACTCATTCATTATGTTATGTGCATTTACATATAAGTTATTACACTAATGATTATTGAAGTATCCCAATGCAGTGTAAAGGTTCAATATCCTCAGAGAGAGAGCTCGGTATACTAAAAGAACAAAGAATATAATTATGAAAGCAATACTATGTGTACATGCATTAAGATCGTACTTATTGATAACTGTCAAATAGTAGTTTTTCGGTAAAATGCATCTTTCATACTTTTCAGAACCAAATTCACTATGCATTTAGCCCATCAAATAGCTTTAATTTAATGTTTAGGACTTATCCTAGCATTTTCAAAAATGTTCGTTTCAGATAAGCACGAGATGACGGTCATTATACTGAACTGTGTTTAATTACACTAAGCTAGCTTAGATTCAGCTTAATCGCGTAATGTCATCTTTGTGCATTCTATGAATTGGGCAACTATACTTTATTTGAATTATCAATTAGAGTCTAATGGAATTTCTTTTTATGTTTAATGATTGGTTATGGGGCTAGGTTCCACCAAATTAGAATAAGATTGGCCATACAGGATCATAAGTCAAAGTATGACTAGATTTCACTTTCTAAGCTAGGTTTCACCATTTTGGTCTACACTTGGGTGTATAGGATTGACCAGTAACGTGGTGAGTATACTAAGGATGTTTTAGAGCTTGACACACGGAAGGTAATGAGCAAAATACCTAAAATACCCCTTGGAATTAAAGTTATGCCAAATCTGGTCATTTGCTTTCCCTTTCTCTCCAGCCACGATCTGAGCCTCTCCAATACCTTTTTACACTTCTCTAAACTTCCCTTAACCATCTCCAAGAGTTTCCAAGTGGTAGAACTCAAGTTGGAGCTCTAGAAAGCAAGATAGATCTAAACTAGTCAAGGTAGTTCTACTAATTTTTCTTTCTAGGTCTTTTCCTATAATTTCAATTCTCTACTTGTTCCCACTTAAATAATGGTTTCTTCAGGTCTTCTTAAGTCCAAAAATCTAATTCTAAGCTTAGAGAATCAGTTTGGTAGAGGTAGAAGGCAAGAAATCCAACAAAAGCTCAAACTAGTCAAAGTGAGCATTATGTATGATTTTGAACTTATAGTTAATTTCTTTTGTGTTAGCCCTTAAACCAAAGCAATTATTTGGTGAATAATGATCCTAGGAACCTTATATATCACTGGAAATATAAAATTTAGGTGGAGGATTAAAGTTAAACCTAAGGCCCCAAAGATTGCTATTTATGGATTTAAGTATTTTCATGTGTGGTAGATTAAGTATTCCATATTTGTAATCTGATTTCTTAAACTTATAGTATATATTTTATTGATTCTATTAGTTATTACACTTATTTGATGGCTGGTTATAATGGCACACAAGTATAAAAGTCGTTTAAACTTTGTAAAAATTGAAAGGAATTCAAATGCACTTAGGTTGTTCCAAATGATCCTCTTTGACGTGTATATGTGAGAATTGGATTGTTAATTATTATGGCAGGTTTAAAACCATGATTTTAATTATGTGGGAATGTCCCTAAAATAGGGGAGGTGCTGTCCAAATGTTTTTAAAATGAAATGGCACTATTTAGGAGCAAATGGATTTGTTTTTACAAAATTATGTGCCAATTTAGATCATTTTGCGCTAATGAACTAGTATTCATATTTTAAATACTTTTGAACAGTTTTTCAATGCTAGTTATTGACTACTAAGTACCTTAAGTGATTTAAACACTCCTGAGTCATCTTAAGATTAAGTTTCCTAAATTGGTAAAAGTTTTGATTTCGGTATTGTTCAAATTTCTTAATGCATTCGTTTTGTAAAATATGCATCTTGAATAATAGTAATTTATGACAGGTGATTAGCACACCAATCTCTAGAGGATATTGACCCTTTCCACTATCAGTTTCTATTAAAGACACGAGGTAAGTAAAGACTTACAACTGCATCACAAGAACCATATGGAAGATGTATTTATGTGAAAGTTACTTATTCCTAAAGGTTATGAAATGGCATATGCATGGCATGTTTTGCATGCAAATAGAGACTTTTATTATATGAGTTTTTGAAAGTGAGTACCATTGTACCAATTTTATAAGATAAGTTTTAATGGCAATTGTTAGTCTGTCGGAGCTGGATAGGTAAGTCTGTTGATGCAGACTCTCCCGTTGAAGCGGGATTTGCGGATCTTATGATGTGTCTCGTTGAAGTGGGATAAGATTAGCACGGTGTGGGATGCCCTTTTTATGAGGGAAGGAGTTTTCAAAATCCTCACACGACGGTCGCACCTTATTTTTACTCTTGGCCAGAGTTCCGCCTAATATTATCACGGCCTATCGACTTACGAGACAAGCAATGTGCTAAGGAGCCCAACTAAGAATAATTTTTAAGGAAAATGCATGGACTCACATATTTAAGAAAGAAAAGGGTACAATGGGAACTTTATGAGATTTTAAAGCATACATAAGCATGCATAGTTTTTACTTACTGAGCTTTAGCTCATTTTAGTCTTGTGATGCATATGAGGAGGCATATTTTGGTGTTGACTAGCTGGTTGCCTGGCTTGCATTTTTGTCACCATGATCATACAGATGTAGACGAGTTTGACCTGTGGGCGACATTTTTGTTTTAAGATATTTTAGTGTAATGTAAATACTATATTGATGGCAAAATCGACTGGTGAAAATCCTTTTTTTGATTGTACATTTTGTAAAGGCACTTTTCACAAGAAATGCCATGCAGTTGCTTTTGCTTAAAGGTTTTACAAAGTTCAAAAAAAACAAATTGCCCACCTTTTTATCACAACAAAAGATATTGTTTAAGAAAAAAGAATACTTCATAGTTTGACTGTATATGACAATATGGTTAAACTAGGGGGGTGTTACATTAGTAGCCAATTGAACATTGTCATAAATATTTATATCTATACTACATAACAAATAATTAAAAGCACATCGATTCCTAGAAAACATGATTTTGTCAAAGTCATCATATTCATCCAATTCTTTTTCAACAAGTTTATTATCAAATATTTTTCTAGGAATATATAGACCTTGAATAACAATATTCAATTAATAATCACTTATAAATTTAAGAAATTTAAGCATTTTAATTTTCCAAATATTGTAGTCAATATATTGAAAAATGGTAGTCTAGTTGAAAACTCCTCATTTGGAATATTTTGAAGATTGTTTAGGTATGTTATCTCGAGATGGTTAAAGTCTTTAAAGCACCAAGCTCTGATACCAATTGTTAGCTATTATTAGCCTTAGATTGACAACCCAAGAGGAGGGGTGAATTAGGTTTTAAAATATTTTAAGAAACATTTCTAATATTTAAAACCAAATACCACTATTTTGAAACTTTGAGGCTAAATGAACAAAAATGCCAAGTATATAACAATAATAGCAAGTCAATTAAGCACAATAAATATTAAACACATAATCAAATAGTTTATGTTAAAGTAAAGAGTATAAGGATAGAGAAAATACAGACTCAGTTTTTACAAGATTCGACAAATATGACTGTTTGCCTACGTTCTTCGCCCTCAGTAACTTGCTTTGAGGTTCCACTATTCGGATCATAATTGTGGGCTTGACCAACCCTTGTACAAACAGAGTGAACTCTTCTCAGGCATCCCTAGCCTTTACAATAGTCTTGACTCTAAAAACAACCTCACCTATACCAGATTGTTTAGACAATAGTACCAATCTCATCAACTCATAAGTTGTTTAGACTCCAGTGACAACCTCACTTATACTTGGGTTGTTTAGACTCTAGTGACAACCTCACCTATACTCGGATTGTTTAGACTCCAGTGACAATCTCACCTATACTTGAGTTGTTTAGACTCTGGTGACAACCTCACCTAAATTGAGTTGTTTTGACTTCGGTGGTAACCTCATCTATGCTCGGTTGTTTGTGATTCTGGTGCCAACCACACTTCGCACTCAAATTATTTTTCGATACAAGAGTGAACACACTCAAGAACTTGCCGCACAAAATAAATAAATACAATTTTAGCTTAACAAATTTGAGAACAATGCACAATAGATGCTCTAAGATTGGCTCAACATGATTTGAAAGTTAATTCAATGTAGAAATATGTTTTTGCACTTTGAAAGGAGTTGGATAACAATTTAGGTTCATGCAAAGTATTTTTCAAATCTTAAAATAGCTTCTATTTATAAGCTTGTATGAAAACTGGCCATTTATATCTGTTAGACACACTTTCTGCCATTTTTGGTAGGCCAAAAAGTGTTTTGGGTAGACCAAAATTACTAGTCGATGATAGTGTTTTTTCAACAGTCCAATTTAAACGGTAACATTTTCGTCACTACCATTTTCGATAGATTGAAAATATTTTTGGTAGACTAAAAACCCTGCTTATTTTAGAAGTTTCAACATTTGGCTATTTTTCACATTTTGACAGTATTGGAATTTTTCAAAAACTAATTTCTAAACTTGTTTTAAACACTTTAGGAACATTGGAAATCAATTTGGAAAGAGTATTCTGGCTATTGCAAACTTATTTTGGTTTCACAAAAATATTTAACAATAATTTACAAAGTATTCATACCGAAACATATTCTAGTTTGCAAATAGAAAATCTTTGTATAGTTATGATTTCAAATATATTTGTAACTTATTTAAACTTAAGAAATCATGTTTTAAAGAATATTTTGCCCATTCAAAATCATTATTTTCTATTTCAAACTTCTATAATAAATAACTATTTTAATCTTAAAATAATTTAAAAATTCTCTTGAAAGGTACGAGCCAATGCAAAGAGAATTTATGTACAATGAACTAAATCAAATACAAGACTAAATATAAATGTACCCAATCTAAGCATGGTTTTATATCTTGATTGTCCATCTTTAAGCTTGATTCTAATAAGTCCAATATACATCCATCTTCAAGCTTGATTCCTTAATTAAATTGAGTTAGAACTTTTAAAGCTATTTCATTATACACTCAAGGTAAATCTTTAGTACTAAATCAAATGTTTTTTATCTTCAAAATAAAAGTGAGTAAGACTAAAACCTTAATTTCTCAACAATCTCCCCCTTTTTGATGATCATAAACATTGACTTATGAGATAAAAGAAAATATGTAATAAGGATATAGAAATATAAACTTTGATAAGTTTTTCTTAATCCTTATCATATTTAAGCTCCATTTCAAAATATACTTGAGAAAGTTAAAGAGACTTATTCCCCCTTTTTAACTCAATTATGCATCATAAGCATATTATGAGAAAATTAGAAATGCATGCTAAACAAATTTCTCCCCTTTAAAATATGCACACTCATGAATAAATCTTTTTATTCTCATATTTCTACACTCATAAATAAATCTTTTTTCCTCATATTCATAAATCATCTTCTCTACCTTTTGACATCATTAAAAAGATCAAAACAAATTCTAAACTAAGTATCTTATACAAACCAATCTATCCCATTGAAATAACATTTTCCCTATATTAATTTACATATTACTCTTCTCCATTTGAATATATAACAAAAGTATATGATGGAGCAACACACAAACAATTTTCTCCAAAACATACAATGACAAGTTAAATAATAAGGAGATATAAAGGAGTCTAGAATTGAACAATCTTCAAAATAAGAACATTATATACTAAAGATGTGTGTCTTAGTATAATATCATCAGCTATTTGTTTTAAAAGTATGTAGTATATATGTATAGAATAAAAAAAGGGAATGAAGAGAAACTTAGCTTAAGGATACTTAGGCTGAGTAGATCAAAGTTGTAGTTATTGCATGTATAAAAATAGGCTGACCATATGATACAATATGAAAAAAGCAATACTTATTAATGGTTGGTATGATATTAAAATGATTATGTGTGACTGTCGTTATAAAATTAGACACCAAAACTAGTATATAAGATATCTAGAGAGTGTATTTAAGCTATCAGATGAAGGGATTTTGAGTGTCTATGTAGCTGTAAATTTCAGTGCTAGAAATCAGAAACTAAAGAGAAGAATATATAGACTCAAAGCAAAAGATAGGCTGAAAGAATGGGCCAACGTTCCCCTTTTTGCAGAGGGAATTTTTGTTCCCTTTATAGTATTAATGAATAATGACTACAACAGGGAGACAAAGGAATATTCTGTAATTTTCTGCAATGATTAAAGTGGGATAGTTTTACCAAATAGTAAGTTGTTTCTATTTAGTTTATTTAAAACCAAGTACTGCAGCTAGTTTTCACAAAACTAGTTGTAGAATCCTACCTTAATTTGCTAAATAATCTCTAGAATTTTAAACACTCTCTTGAAATTCACTCAGCTATTGACACCTAAACGGTTTCATCCTAAAACAGTAAAACTAGCTAGTTTTATTCTAGTTAAGTCTGCATGAAATAATAACTCAAAATCTCCCTTAGTTTGCATTCAAGACCTTATTTTAACACTCTTAGAAAATATCTATATAATAAGATGATAATACCTCAAATCTAAATAAATGAAAGCTCCTGAAACATTATTATACAACCATAGTAATTTATCTTAGTATCTAATGAAACTAATCAATATTTGAATATGAAATAGGACTTTACCTAAGAACATTAAGTCTTTTGAGTTATGAGGAATGTGACCATTCCTCAGAACTCAATTCTTCTATAAATAGCCTTATAGTTCAGCTTTTTATTTTCATACAATGCATCTCCAATTTATTAATCTAAAATTCGTGCCTATTTCTTCTTCTTATCCTTTTTCCGATCCGTTCTCTCCTTTCCCTATGAATTTTCTCATACAGGAGGCTTTCTAAATTCTCCTGATACTTTTACTACAACTAAAATCATTGATCTCGATGACTCTGATGATTCTAGAAATCAATCCATGATTGGATTTCCAACTCCATTAGAAATTAAGCGTAATCCTAATTTAGCCTTTGAACTATATGATCATATCACTTCCTTAGACGAGCAGCTTATCAACCTTCAAAACAAGACTAAAGAGGAGATAACCTTTTACAGGAACCACAATGTTTCTTTAGAGTCTAAATCTTTTTTTTACTTCTCAATATATTTCTGATATTGGAACTCATATCAACAACAAGATAATAACTTAGAAGCCAATCTAGTTAATACACAAAATAAATTGCAAGCGGCTTATGAAGAGATTTCCTGCTAGAAATCTATGTACTTTAACTTAAGAGAGAGCGTTGTCACCATTCTAGTGTTTACTCACTTTATTTGTTGTTCTTCTTCTTTAAATCCATTCCCTTCTTGTGGACATTTTAGGAGGGGCTCACCCATATATCCTCCAAGAGGTGGCTTCCTCTCAATATTCACTCTTAACTAAGGTGAAACTATCATCAGCAATTAGTTTCCTATTGTTGGTGGCTTGTGTTGGTATTTGGTGTATTATGTTTTGGGTGCTGCCTTTGATTATTTGACATGTTTATAAGTAGCCTTGTGAAGTGCACATGTAATATATTCTATATAAGTGCACTTGAAAGAACTTTAGTCAAAGGAACAGCTTTAGTTCCTAGTTTTGTAAATTAAACCTTCTTATAAGTAAAGCAAGGCAATTTCCTTTTTTTTTCTTTAGTCCTAACTTTGTCATCTTTCAAAGAATACCTCTCCTGACAAATATGTGAAATTTCACTCTTTTACTAGGAAATCCGAGTCACAAGAGAAAGTGTGTAAAATCACATCGTAATAATTTTACAATAGTTGCACCATGAATTATACAATATAGTCTATACGTGCATTACTAGTATAGCAGGATGAATTCGGCTCTTCACATAAAGCCTGCATTTTTATGCATCACATGTGTTTAGTGACAGTGATTATATACTCAAGTTTGTTAAAGATCCATTTCATTCATGTATATATTTTTACGAAATTTCACTACCTCTAAAACATGTTCACTTACTCTTAAGGATTCTAGTTGGAGTAAGAAAATCTCTAAAATAAGACAATTATAACTTAAACTGGCAGAATTTTGTAGCCATTCACTGTACTTTCTAATTTTATATCATATGATCTGAATCATATACTCATTATTTAGTATCTAAAAAACATGTTAAGTGTAGCATCATGTTAATACTTTCAACACATTATTCCCTAATCACAATCATAAGGTCAAGTTAAAAGATCACACGCTTGTTCTACAAATGTTAGCAATCAATGTACATGCACACTTTGGCGTCAAATAATAAAAGATAATTTATACAATCTAGTAAATAATAATAGATCATGGAAAAGTAATTATGCACATAACATTTTCATCATCATTCCTTAGTGAATACGAAAATAGCTGAAAGATATATATGCTTTATAAAAACACGTGTAATATACATGCTGTATAAGTATTGTCTTGATCTAGTATGCCTGTATAAGTGTATTTTATGCATGCTATTATCCTTATTCCAGCCTTTATAAAGTGTAAACAGTATGGCAGAGCATGTTTCTATATGCATGTAATTTTATAAGCTAGCATTTATATTATTTTATCATAATAGTTCTTGTCAAAGTGAGTATGGTGTAGTGAAATTTGTAAAGTTATAGTATTCAATACTTGATCATAGTTCACATTTGTTCATATTATAAGAAAACTCAAATGTCATTATGCTTGTCATATAACATCACCAAATAAAATACTAATACACCTTATATCATAATGAACTTTAAGCAAAATCTTTTTTTAGGTAGCAGAATAACTTTTGTATTTATCAATTCTTCTTATACAAAACTATTCTCTTTTCAGATCTCAATAGGAATTGATTCCTCTTTTGACTAGAAAATACTAAAATAATCCAAAGCTACTTGTGAAGCAGCACTTCCTCTTGAGAATAGTTGCTGCTGTACTACATTTCCAGGCTATAACGGCCATACAAAGACTCAGGCAGGAGTAAAACAGACCTAACTATTTACCCTTTTCCTTACTTTTGACCATGCATTAAACCTTATGTAGATAAAAATTTAATTAAATAAACCGAAATAAAATAAGTTTACTCATAACACTTGTCACATATATATTAAACTTTTAACATATGTATGAATTTTTAGAGAAAGGAAATCAGTTTTCAAAAAAAATATATATTTATTTTGCACACTTGTCACATATATATTAAACTTTTAATATATGTACGAATTTTTAGAGAAGGGAAATTAGTTTTCAAAAAAATATATATATATTTATTTTGCACATTATCCCTTGTGACAGCTTATATCATATCATAAAGAAATTACCTAATATAAGCCGAAAAATATGTAACATAAAAACAAATACATTTAATCACATTTAAAAAGAGATAAAGTTTTGGGTAACTATTTTATTTCCTTTAGAATAGAATAAAATCTATTTATTAGCAAAGTTCAAATAACGTTTGATTTCTTCCAAGGTAATCTACCAACTATTGCAGATAAGGCCTATTCATACGTAAGCCTTAAGTGTCTTGACTGTTTCTCAAATCCTTAAAGGCTAAAGAAAATATACTTTTTTACTATTATTCCTTTTTCTCAGGTGTAAAATCTCTCTTATCCTTCCAAGCCTATCTATTCATCTTCTCAAGACACTCTTTAAGTCTATAAGTACTCAAAAAAAGGCAAAGCCTTAGTATCCCAAATTTTCTATATGCAAAGTTTGTAAACCTAGCCTACTTCCAAGAATCCGAGACTAATTGCTCATGACTTCTATGCCCTTTAATTCTAAATCTCTCCTATTATCAAAAATAGTATTTTATGATCCTTAGATATCACTCAAAGCTGTAGATAGTTTCTTTTTCAAGCAAAGTACTCTCATCTCCTCGGTAAGAGCCTATCATTGGCTACTAAATGATCTATTATGTGGAGCTGTTCTCACACATGAGTTTCTAACATCCACTCCCTATATATACTATAGATTCCTTGGAATCCTAGTATCGAGAGCTTTAGTGGAGAGCTCCTTTTTTCAACTTGGGGACTTCTCCCCATGAACTTGCCATAAGGCCACTTTCGTAATTGCTACTTCACCTACCTTCTTCTAGGGATAGGAAAGTTGTCGGCCAGTCCTCCTTTGGACTTGGTTCTGATTGGTAATTTTAATATCTATTCCTTTTTCATTCTCCCTTTCTTTTATTTTTCTTTTTGCTCCTCCATCTATTTTCAAGTCAAATAAATTATCTTAATGTAATCCTCTATAGATTATATTAATGTAATCCTCCATATTATCAATAAAAACTGCACCTTGTGAACTTTCATATCTCTATTTTTACTCATATCTTTGGTGAAATTTTTTATCTTGTTCTTATTGCTAAGGAATTTCATCAATAGATTGGGTTCAAAACCCTTAGGAGATAATTGACTAGTTCTTAAGAATATTTGATAAAATATCATTGCTCAAGTAAAATCTGAACACTAGTATACTAAAATGGGGATTTAAACATGATCAGAATTTGAATTTCTCTAAAATCTGACATAAATAGCAATCTGTACTTAATAGTGACCTAAAAATTATCAGTAGGTATACTTCAAAGCTACTTAATCCTCTAAAGAATAGAATTCGAGTTTTAGGCCAGACATAGAAGTCTCAAGCTTCACAAATAGTCTCATGTATTTCACAGATTTAGCAACTAATGCTAAATGAAAAAAAAAAGTTGATAAGAAACGATATGTTCAATGCAAGAGACTTAAAGGAAAACGACATATTTATAAGAAAAATGACGTGTCTCAAGATATTGACATGTCATAAATATACTTCAAAATAATTAACTATACTCATCATGGGTATGATCGTAGGTGCTGGATACTCGTAGTTGACTATAAAAGACCAAATTATCATGCACAAGATAATTATAATAAGGGTCAGCTATATTTCCTCCTAAAAGTATACTAGGAAAATAGCTAAGTTAATTCTAAAAAATACATCAACACAAAGCTACCGGATATACAACCTGCAAAAATCTGATAAGCAAAGGCATATGCATTACTAAGGCAGACAACTTGATTTAAAAATTTGTTTGTAAATAAATGCATATACAATATTTAAATAGACTGAGTCAAAGCTTCAAGAAGCACATAAATTATTAGATTGAATACGAAAATCTATAAGTGGCTAACATGAAGGGTTCTTTCCTTGCATAGCAATAATGCTCTGCTATTTTGAGCAGAACAAAACAGGGGACTGCTTTCATGCAACCCCTGAAGTGTAGTTTGGAATGCTTGACTAGTCTTGTCTAGGCTCGATCTTTGTGACCTTAAGCAAGCCAAATACTTGTCTCATCTCTTTGCATAGATTAGTCCACTCCTAGAGGCACATATTTCCATTTCCTTATTAAACTAATAGTTTCTCGAGTCTCTAAAGCTTCTATTGATTCTAGCTTAAGTCTATATCTTAGTTCATCCGTTTTACTTTTAGACCCGAGATAACCAAATCTCTTAAGCTTTTGAGAAATGATTTCTTATATATCTATGTTATTATACATGAGTTTCTAATTAACTTGTGTTGTACTGAGAGATATATTAATCTCTAGGTAATAACTTAGAATATCCATTCCCCTTCTACTATAGAAGAAACTAGAGAGAATATTTTGTGTACCTCCTTTTCCTTTTGGGGGCAACGAAGTAGTGATTGTGGTCATCACAGCCTAATCTAGAGGGAGGGATCAAGCTAGCCTTGCTAGATAATAATCCTATCCTTATCACCCACATCCTTCTCTATCAATCTCATTGTTGTTCAAACCCTCTTTAGGCTCTAATGATGATTACCATGGGGTACAAATAGAGTAAAGAAGAATGCTAAACCCATAGTTACGTCCTAGTATTTTTGGTAAGGACATTCCACCCAAGTCATCCTGCCTGCTCCTCAGGATCTGTCACTATATCAGTTATTCCCTAAACTTTGAGTATAACTCTAATGCCTTGTTTTAATCCATAGGTTAAAATCCAAAAAGTCAAAAGACTTATGTGGAAAAGGTCCTGTGTACTCAAAACACCAGCCTTCAAGATGATCTCTAGCTGTGTGTTTGGAACTCCTTTTAATCTAAAAGAAATTATTTGTAATATTGCTTATGTAATGAGTAATCCTTTAATAAAATTCTTTATTTCTTTACCATTGAATCCGCCTTTCCTTAATAAGATTTCTATTCATCAAATTTGTATCTCGAATTTCTATTCGTGACTTACTTTCTAGAATACTCCAAATCTTAGAGAAAGTATTTTAGACTTTAAAAGATTTGCAAAACTTGATTCAAACCAATGAATGGTTTCTCATAGGCCAGGACTTAATAATTCTTTTCTCTAAGATCTGAATCCATAGCGAGTTCCAAATTGAATCAGAACAATCAAGTCCTCTGAATGAATAGTCAAATGATTTTAATGTTTATGCTTACTAAAGAACAACTCTATACTTTGCCTTGATAATCTCTATAAGGATCTAGTTCAATTTTAATAACTACACCATCAGTGAGGAAATTAGATTCTCTTTGTCTAAGTATGAAACTCACAATCTACCAATTAGGCATAGTAGATTTCCTAAGTGTGAGTAACATAACAAATAAACCTTATAAGAGATCATAATCACATACTGTAACTGTTACCTTAAGAGAAATCTTTATAATAATCACATATTAGCAAATCACTTTTAAAGTTTCAACTCAACTAATTGGCAACAAACAAATTTATACTCGTTCACCTTAGTAAATAAGAGAGTAGTTTGCAAAGTATCACATGTTCAAAGGAATAGGTGATTACCCTTATACAAAATATTATAGTAGGTTCTTTTAATCATAAGTACTTCAAGATATTGGATTATAGACAAATGATGCAACTAACTCATGCATGAGTTATGCAATTATCAAGAAAGCACCAATTAATCAATCTTTAGAAATGTTCAGAGTTTTGTATAGAATTCATAATAAGATATGTAAAGAATTAGATGACAAACTATTATGATCAATGTACATTCTAGAAATCTAATATCATAAGTTACATAAACCTTCTTGTGAACTACTTACATTTGTAAAATATTGGTCTTTATTTCATGAAAAAAAAACAAACATGTGTAGAAGAATCAACTAAATCATGTTAAAGACAAAGTATATGAGTCTGCTATATTTAAGTAATACCAAATCAGATCAAAAAGCACACTCTAAATTGAGTAATTCAAGTTATACCAGCTGCAATTTAAACACGTATAAATGGCCATAACTGTGAGCCTTATTTTTGCATATAATGGTGACTTTCATGGGCAGGGTAAATCCATGCCATTCATTGTATAGTCTTATCTAAGTTGCTGGCACATAGCTCGAGCAAGACTTTGCTTGTTGCAACCTTTTAACTTAAAATTTCTAGGAAAGAGTTATCCTTAAAAGACTAAACCTCACTAACTCAATAAATTATTAAAAAATATGGTTTATAAAAAGCCTTCTCCGAGTATGACCCTATATTAAACTCTATCTTTGTTTCTTATTGTCTTTTGCTTAAACAGAAACTCTCCTTGATCCTTAGAGATGTCTCTATTAAATTCTCATTTTTCTATCTACAAACCAGAAATAATCAAATTTCTTACGTTCCTAGATGCTTATGAATTTCCAACCCATATTCATCTCTAGGTAACTCCTTATAAGATTTACCCCATTCTTATTCCAGAAGACATTAGAGGGGGATGTTTCTGCTACCTTATCCTATCCCGAGGGCAGCAAAAATAGTAACCTCGTCTCCTAAAAGATATGCTCGAGGAGATCGAGAAGTTGGTCTCCTTGGACACTATCTCTACCTATTTGCACCCATATTATCGATCCTTCACACATCAAAGTTTGTATGGTATGTCAACAGGGCTGGTGTGGATACAACTAGGAAACCATCTTATAGAAGGATTATCTGAGCTCTTTACCAGTCTATCTTATTCCTGCGCTAAAGGACAATGATGCCTTGTTTTAAGCCTCAGCAAGGCATCAAAAAAGCTTTTATCGACCCTTCTGAAGGGACTCTATAAAAGAATACCTATATTCAGAGTTGGTTTTGGTTATATACCAATTTTCCAATACTTTGTGGAAGAAACTCACGTTCTATGAAAAAAAATTGTCTATCATCCTTGCTGTAGTGATTTACTTTACAATATACTAGCACTCATTATCTTAATAAAAATTCTTGTGCTCATTTCTATTCTTGGATCACTATTTGTATAAAATCACAACTGTGTAACCCAAGATTTTCTATCTCAGAACTCACAATTCCTACTCACAATTCCTGTAACTTCCTCAAAAGTATAATTCTAAGTCCTCAAGCATTTAGCAAAATGCATATTCTTCAATCAACTTCTCTTTGTATAATCACAAATAACTGAAAGAAAGTAATTAGACTTTACGGTTATACGAAATACATCCTTAAATTAATAGGGTCCTCAATGAACTTTGGAATACCCAAAATATGGAATGAATAAGTTTATCTACAAATACCAATTTTTGGCTAACTATAATACAAAAAGAACCAACTTACCTCAAACATTTCTCAGTAATTAGGTAGAACACCACTAAATGAAATGATATCTTAAGTATTTCACATGTACTTGTAAGTAATTTAGATAGAATATCTCAATTATGACTTACGAAAATCTGGTTTTAACAAGATTTCACAAAAGCTCATAGTGTCATTAATCAACATTGATTTCCAAAACATTTGTTTTACAGTAAATAAAGCCTTGTTGTTAAAAATAGTTTCGCAAGCTTTAGTCTAGTATCATTTAATATTGTATCAATGCATCTACAAGGAATAGAATTAATAACTAGGGTATTAAGAGCTCATATAACTCTTAACTCCCCTGTTTTTGCTCTAAAACTAGCTATTTAACTAATGCCTTTTCAAAGATTCTGTTATAAAATTGGTTTTGTTCCAACTAGTCATATAATTTTTTTTAGATAGAATTTCACATTTAGAAATACTTTTAAGTTTCCCATATTGGATTCAGAAATTCATTCAATCATTTAATTAAGCTAATGCATGGACATTTCAAATATTTTAAGTATCATACTAACTAAATTTTAAGAAAAATAGCAAAATTGGCTATATGATTGTCATATATCTCTATTGAGCATGTCTGCCAATTTGTCAATACTAGTCTAGAGAAAATCAGTAATTCTGAGTATTAATAAACATAGAAGTCCCCAGTTTTTGCTGTAAAATAAAAGGCAAGAGACTTTGCTTGGGATTTCCAAGACTTAAACATTTGGGTGCTTGGATCTTCCAAGACTTGATATTATTCTAGTGCTTGAGGCTTCCAATGCTTGGGGCTTCCAAGGCTTGAATTATTTGAATGGTTGGAGTTTCCAAGATTTGAATTATTTGAATACTTGGAAATTCCAAGACTTGAATTGCTCGGTGCTTCCAGGACTTAAATTATATAAATGCTTGGAGTTTTCAAGAATTGAATTGGTCGGGGCTTCCAAGACTTAAATGGCTTGGGGCTTCTAACACTTGAATTGCTTGGGGCTTCTAAGACTTGAATTATTTGAGTGCTTAGGGCTTCCAAGACTTGAATTACTTGTTAGTATAATTAGGCTTTTAGTCCACATGATCATATACTAGCATATTTTAGCCTTTTTTTTCAACCGCATAATCACATATTTAATAATCTGATTTAGGCATACTTAGGCTTTTAAGCTGCATAATCACATGCTTGGGAATTATTTAAACATATTTAGGCTCTAGAGACTATATGCTAGCCTACTTAGGCTTCCAAAATACATAATTGTATACTTTTCAAATCTGTAAATTGTTTAATTCTATCAAAGACTTTTAAAAAGAAAGTTTGCTAGCTGCCTTCCTTATCAATATGCTAAATATACTTGCTCTAATAGGTCCAAGTATCATGTATTTACAAGTTCCTTTGATAAAATGGATACTTATGATCCTGTAATATGACCTGCTTGAACGATTTGTCTAAAAGCTTTTTTACAATTTTTTTTTAGAATTCTTTGATGGGCAAGATGTCTAACTAAAACAAAACTTCTCTCAAAAGATCTCCGGTATGGAAATGAGATATTTTATTACATTAGTATACTTTCATCCATTGCAAATAGTACTTCTTTACAAACTTCAAATTAGTAGGAGGTAGAGTCTTACATGTTTCAATGTCCTTGAGAATATAATATCCAGTTGACTTGACTTTCACTATTTCATAAGGCCCTTCCCATTTTGGAGCAAATTTAGGAGCATGTAAGCCCTTCATAGCATGATCAGTAGCCTTTAGAACTAAGTCTCCTTCTTGAAAAATTGTAGGTTTGACTATCTTGTTGTAAGCTTGTGCAATCCTCCTCTGATAAACTAGGAATTTTTCGTGAACTTGATATGTTTTCTCTTCCAGAGCTTCCAAATCGAATTCCCTAGAACTTTCTTCCCTGTTTGTTGTTATCGTGGCAACGGGAACATCAATCTCCATAAGCAACACTACTTTTGCCCCATAAACTAGGGAGAATGGAGTCTGTTTTGTTGTTGTGCTTTTAGTGGTTTTGTATGCCCACAATTCCAAAGGCAGATAGTCATCCTAAGAAATAGATGCTTCATCAGTCATTTTTCCCAAGATAGCTTTCAACGTTTTGTTAAAAGCTTCAATTACTCCACTACCTTTAGAATAATACCTTGTTGATTTCCTATGATATATTTGGTATTCCTCCGACAATAATTCATAAGGTTGACCTATGAATGGTGTCCTATTATCCATAAGAATTCTTTTTTGAATGCTAAACCTACATATAATATTTTCCAAAATAAAATTCTTCACACTTTCTAAAGTCGATTTCCTTAATGAAATTATCGTTGACCATTTAGTAAAATTCTCAGTGGTAACCAATATTCACTTCTTTTCTCTAGAAGGAGGAGTAATTGCCCCAATTAAATTGAGAGACTATGTGTGGAATGGCCAAGGAGAAATTACACTACCCATTTCTATAGATGGAGCATGTATTAAGGTGCCAAGATTTTGACATGCTTCACATCTCCTTGCAAATTCACTGATTTCATTCTCCATGGCTAGCCAAAAGTATCTCATAAAAATGAGTTATTCATAGAGTCTTCTCCCTCTCATATGGCTTTCACAATCTCCTGCATGAACTTCTTTCATCACTTCCTCAATCTTATTATGACTAATACATCTCAATGATTTTCCTAGGAAGCTTCTCCTATATAATTGGCCACTTTTCATGAAATATCTTGGTTCTTTCTACTTGATCAAAAGAGCTAGTGAAGTATCCTTAGGAATCTGATGGCATGCCAAATAATTAATGTAATTTTTCCTCTAATCTTCTTTTTCCACGAAGTGATTTTCTCTAATGTCAACATCAAATTGACATTGTTCACATTTCTTCTACAATTTAGAAGCTTCTTTTTTCATTTCAAGCCAGAAGTAGCCTAATCTCTGAACCTTTCTGAACAAAATAGGTCCACTCAACCCAAAAACTTTAGCATGAAGCTCCTCTAGCAATTGTCTGTCAAATTCTTCTGAAACATGCCTAGCTAATACCCCATCTCCTAGCTTCTTGTATAACTGGCTATTTAGGAGTAGAAAAGATTTGATCTCTTTGTAGTCCTGAGGGGTAGGTTGTTCTAGCTTTGCTTTAACAACTTGCATCCAACTGGTGTTTTCTGGCGGTGAAGCTTTAATTCGCCTCTCTTTAGTTTCAAAGGGAATTTAAATCATCTTTTCTTCATTGTTTACCATTTTCAGAACCAGAGTAGCAAAAGCATCTGCATATTGATTCTCATGGTGAGGTATAGATTCTAATTCATAACTTTCAAACTCTTTTAATCTATCTAGGATTTCTTCCATGTACTTTACTAGATTAGGCTCCTTAACAGCAAAATCCTCATTTAATTGTCTAATTACTAAATTTGAATCCCCACATATTTTGAGCTTGGAAATTTTCACTTCTTTTACTAGGTCCAATCCTACAGCTAAAGCCTCATATTCAACTTTATTATTTGAACAAAAGAAAACTAGCTTTATAGCTTTCTTGAAGATCTCCCCTTGGCTGTTCGAAATTACTATTTATGAGTTTCCCTTATTCTTAACAGAGGCTCCATCAAAATAAAGTACCTACTATTCTTCTTGTTTTTTTCAACTTCCATTACTTCCAACTCTTTAGAGCATTTGGATTTCAAAAGGTCAACTAAAGCTTGACTCTTAATAACCTTAGGCTTTTCAATAGGTATATCTAACTCACTCAATATAAGCATCCACTAGGCATATTCCCAATCAAAATAGGCTTTTGTAAGATGAGCTTAGTTTGATCTGAGCTAGTAATTATCTTAACTTAGTGAGTAAGCATATAGTGTCTAAGTTTCTAGACTACATACATCAAAGTAGTGCATAGTTTATCTGCCATGGAATAATTTTGCTCTGCCCATTTGAGAAGTCTACTAAGATATTAGACTAACCTTTCAATATTATTCTATTCTTGAGCTATTAAAATTCCAATGGCTTCATCTGAGGCAGTTAGATAAACTTGCAATTCTTTATTAGGCTAAGGTGTAGTCATTACCTATGGACTAGTCAAGACTTTCTTAATCTCTTCAAATGCTTGCTGGTATTTAGGTCTCTACTTGTATTCCACACTCTTCTTTGTGAGATGATATAGTGGCTTAATGATACTAGCTAAGGCAAGAATGAATCTCCTAAGATAAGAAATTTTACCTATGAATTCTTTGATTTGCTTAAGGTTTTGTGGTGGCTTCAGCTCCAATATAGCTTTAGTTTTATCCTAATTAATTCTAATTCCACCCTCATGCACAACAAATCCTAAAAAGTTTCCTTTTGTCACACCAAATGTGCACTTTAGAGGGTTCATCTTCAAATCATATTTTCTACATCTGTTAAAAACTTTCCTAAAATAATCTAGTTGTAACTCTTTCTTTCTTGATTTAACTATCAAGTCATCTACGTAATCCTCTGCACAGTCTATAACCCTCTAGGAATTCCTAGACTTGCAATATTAGTAGAATTATTATTAATAAACTTAGTGTCGAATTTTAATAAGTTTACATTCGCAAATACTTGAAATTATGTGTGTAGCATTATTTTAATGTTAAATTTTATTTCGTGAGAAAATCTTGGTTATTCCTTATTTTAACTTAGAAATTCTAAGTTAGTTTTCCTTAATAATAAATTGATTCTACAATAATTATATTGTGTACATCAATATAACCTAATTAAGAATGTAACATGTTTATGTCACATAAAAAATTATTACATTTTATAACCTAAAGTTAATAGTTGCACCAAAATAGTACCATGCTATAATTTGAATGGCTAGTATTTAAGTATACAAAGAATTAAGTAGACAAATAAATCTAAGAGTGGAAAATAAGTTGTAGAAAAAGATGAAGAGTAGTAAAATTTTATCTTAGGAAGGTAATAACTTTAAATTAGTGGATTAGAAAAGGAAAGGGATAAAATTAGTGGGTAATTCAGAAGGTAGGAAAAAGGAAAATGATAATAGAAATGTTCTTTGGAAATTAGTGACCATAATTCAAAGTAGAAGACATAGACAAAACTAATTAGTAACTTTTGTCTCTAAAATAATTCAAAAGATATAAAAAAGATTAATTTAGTAGAGACTTTCTTTGAGAGCTAGTGGTATTGGATTCCAAATAATTGAAAAAGAAGAAAGATTAGAGACAAAAATAGTGGATGAGTAAAAAATAAAATAAAAGATAAGGTAATGGAGTATGAGAAGAAAATATATTGACAAATTGATAATAATGGTGCTTGGATTATTTGATGGAATGTGAAAGTGTGTATTATTGGATAGGATGGCCTATAAATAGATCCTTTATTTGGCAATTCAAATCCATACTTAACCTTTCAATTACTTAGCCAAAACTATCTTCATTTTTCTAATTATCTTTTCTCAAAAAAAAAAAAACCCTTTCTACCTCACTTTCTTCCAAATCCACAAGAGCTATAGTATTTTACTTATCGACTCTAAAAATTAAGAATTATAATCAAGAGAAGAGAGTACTTAGTTTTGTGGTGGAGACGTAAGAAATAAGATTCAGGGTTGGAAGGTAAATATTCCCTCATCTTGCTTGTTATGTGTTTAAATAGATTATATAAAAGAATAAATGAGTAACAACATATTTGATCTAATTTAGATGTTATATAATTTATATTACGTTTAGACTTAATTTGTTAATTTCTTAAGCCTCTAAATATAAATACTCCTTAATAATAAAGGCTAAATAATAATAATAGTAAAATTAAAATGACTAAATACAAAAAGTGGAATATTTTTAAGGGTAAGATCCTAAAATAAAATATGCATGAAAATGAACCAAGCTTAATGATTTAGACTTAGATCTTTAAGAAAAGATTTTTACCTATTAGAAATGCTTTCCAAAAAATAAAGATGTTTACTCAAAAGTTGGAAAGACTAAAATGCAAAAATTTTGAGTATTTGGGTCAAAAGCATAATTTTGACAAAATATAGGTCAAATATGTGAAAAAGTTATTTTAGGCAGTTTTAAGACTATATAAAAGTGTAAAAGTAAACAAAAGAAGAATCTTTAACAAAAACAAATAAGATATAACTCAATATTTACCATTGGAGGGCATAAATATTAGAAATCTTAAGAATATGGGCAAAAATATAAATTATAAAACTTGAAATTTTGAGTTGGAAATTTGGTATAAGAATAAATAGAAAAATTTATTTTAAATCTCTAATTAGGATAAGAAAAGATTTATCTAAATTTAAGACATGAAATTAATTATAGGAAATAAATAATATATGTCTCTAATTGTATTTTGTCTAAGTTTAGTGATAGACCTAAAAAGCGCGATCAATACTAAATAATATTTAGTCCAAGTATGATTTTAGATTTTAAATTTGTATAGCCCTTAGTGTGTTTGATTCACTTATCATATTATGACCCTTAATTATGAATAAAGAAATTAATCAAGAATAATTCAAAGTATAATTAAGGAAACTTAACTTATTTAGGATGATATTAATCAAATTAACAACCAAAATATTGATAGATTAAAAAAATCAATATGATCAAGATTAAGGAGAATTAAATCTCATCCATCTAAGTTGAAAGTATAAATTAGTTAATGAATATAACATGACATTGTTTCTCAAATGTGAAATTTTATGCTTAATCAAAACTGAGTCTTTAATGTTTTAAGCCCACTAAGTAATTAGAAGTTAAAAGAAATAGTATAAGACCACTTTAAACTACTCTAACAAATAGAGTATGTATACATTAAGACAAACTTTTACCATGACGTACGTAATTAACGAGTAGAACTAAGACAATTATATTACGAGGTAAGTATAATTTTATCTATTTTATGGATGTTTTGAAAATATTTACAATATGATATATTTGAAATTATTTCATGTGTTAACTTGCCTTTATATTATTATTATATGGCCTCTATATAACGTATGCTTATAAAGATACATTTTCTATGCTATAAAATTATGTCAGCTTACTTTACAATGTTATCATGAAAATACTTCAGCATACTTTAACAAAGGAAATGCTATGATAGTGGAATATAAATTTGGATTCATTGAAGTGTACCCACTCATATTAAGAAAAGAATAAATAAGATAAAGAATTTAAAGGTGTTGTACCAACCTTCACTAGGTGAGGATATTGGAGGGAAAATAAGACCGATCTCCCTTAAGCAAGGATTCCCGAGGAAAAGTATGTTAAGATTATGACTGTAGGTGTTTTCAATTAGGTCGCTCCCCTGGTTCCCCATTGGTAGTACATACTCGGTACGTACACTAAGGCCTATAAGAAAGATAAAAGACTTTACGATCAAGAATAAGATAAAGCATAAAGTAAAGATTTCATAAAATAGCATAATCGGACTTTCATAAAAGATTGTTTGTTTATAAGTAAAATATTTTGTGAGAATTACATTATACTTACTGAGCGAAAGCTCATATTTTATAAGTATCCATGCTATAGGTACCAAAGGAAATAAACCTCTTATTTGATTGATGGGTTAGCTGGAATTGAGGCGGGGATGAATGCGAGGCACGGACAATGGAATACCGCCATTAAATTTACTCCCGCATATGTTCTTATTATGAGACAAATGATTTCAATTATGTAAGCTTGATGTTGTTTGAAAATGTACTTATAACTTAGTATTTTATTTCGTAATGTATAGTTTAATTAAATTGAACTTGAAAATTTATTTCTACTGAATAGAAGTTAAATAAATATTTTTTTGAAAGATCTAAAAGAGAAAAATGTTTTGATTTAAATAAATATAAAATACAAGAGGTTCTGTCAAAAAGACCTAAACTGTCTAAGGAGAGCTTGGGATTTAAGTGGTCTGTATGTGACCCCCTCTTCACCTGGGAGCCCTTTATGGTTGCGTATTATTTAAATCACCTTAATAAAAAGTTTATAATCAAATTTAAATAAAGGATACTTAACCATTGAGAAGCATTTACTTGTTTTTAAAATTTAAGTAAATGGTTAGTTATGAATATAAATCTCTTAAAAGGAAATAAAAGCATAAAAAAAATTGTCATGAATTTTTAGAGTCTAAATTTCTCTTTTTAAATAAGTGAACTAAGAAGATAAATAGTTAACGGTCCGAAAAGTCGAGTAGTTACATAGTCATGGATGATATCATAGAAAATGACTATTATGACTCTTTGATAAGTTGCCCTTGTATTTTTCAAACCAAATGGCATTACTGTGTTGTAAAAATTACCAAATGAAGTTCTAAATGTAGTTTTCTTAGCATCTTCTAGATCCATTTTAATTTAATTATATCCACTAAAGCCATCTATGAATGAAAAAATCTCATGATGTGCTATAGTATTAATAATATGTCCAGATTAGGCAAAGAAAAATCATCCTTTGGACAAGCTTTATTGAGATCTCTGAAATCTACACAAATCCATATTTGTCCATTCTTCTTCTTTACTAGTACAATGTTAGCCAGCCACATAAGATGCTTACAGGGTTTAATAAACCCTATCCCCATCAACTTTTCCAATTCCTTCTTAATCTAAGACTAAATATGGTTGCTGAAATTTCTAGCTATCTACTTTACAGGCTTTAAAGTAGGATTAACAGCCAGTTTATGAGTAATTAACTTGGTATTGAGTGCTGACATATCTCCGTATGTCTAGGAAAATACATCCTTATATTCTTTTAATAAGTTGATCAAGGCTACCTCAAACTCTACTTCTAATCCTTCAGCAATAAATGTCATCTTTTCTTCTCCCTCATTTCCCAAATTTACTTTCTTAAGTTTTCCTGAATATTCCTTAGTACATCTTGCAATTTCTCTGGTGCTAATGGAATTGCCTCAATCCTTTCTATCCTTTTTTTATTTATTTCTTCAAATTTTCTCTTTTCTCCCACTATTCTTGCGAGGTCATTGCTGATGTTGTCACCCCTTTATAATTCATAGGCAATTCTTCCATCTAAGAGTCTAATTCAATAGACAACATGTTCCTCTTCCTCTACCAAGTTTGATTCTTTTTGAGGACTAGTAGAAAAGCTTCTTTCTTTGTAATCTTGTGGAGTTAAAGAAACTCCTCGTAGTCTTGTTTTATGTCAACATTATCTACTACCTCATCAAAGAAAATGGCTTCAACCCAATATACTTCTTCTTGTGAAAATCGAGCTTTAGTAGTAGGAATGAGAATTTCCTTCTTTTCTTTTATGGCTTTAAGACACTAGTGTAATGTGGATGGTACCACATAATTATGACGAATCCAGAGCCTTCTTAGCAATAAATCATAAGACACATCAACTTCAATCACATAAAATTTTGTTAGTGCTCTGATAGGTCCGATTTGTAAGTCAATATTAACAAACCCCTTTGTAACATAGGTATTTGAGGCAAAGGTAACCAAAGGGGTCATTTGGGTTACAAGCCTATTCTCAGGAATCCTAACTACCTTAAAATTCTACCAAGGCATTATGTTAGCTAATGATCCATTATCTATAAGTGCCCTTCTAAACTTCAACTCATTCACCATAGCTTCTATGTACAGAGGTTTATTGTGACTGAAGTTCAGGACTCGAGAGTCTTTTCTTGAAAAAATTATAGCATTTTCTTGTTGCCTCGACATCTTCTTCAAAGCTCTTCCAGCCATACAATATTGGGGTCCATACTTATTTGATACCTCTAGAATGGCCTGAGCAGCTTCGGTTTTTGCTTTATCACTAAATTCCAATGTATCAAATAAAGGCTTAAATACTTTTGGCTTTATTAGGAATTTTGTGTTGATATCACACTCTTCAGGTTCATCGACTTTTGCTTTCCCTTTCATTGCTAGTTTAATTTCTTTCGCAGTAGTGCATGTCATGACTTGCCAATTCTCATTATGTTTTAGGAATAGATTAGTGTCAACCTCTTGAATCTTGACAATTTCTCCCTTATTAGCTTTAGAGTGATAAACTCTCTTGACAGCATACTAATCAGTTGTTGAGTGTATCACTTTCTTATGATACAAACAGTATTTTGGGTTCCTTTTTTCTTCTTGAGTTAGAGGCTTGTCTATAGGATAATCCCTTAATGCTCCATCTTCAAGCCACTTAAGCTTCTATCTTTTTCTTTTCGAGGGGTATTTCTGGTGGCACTTGTGGTGGATTCTTTTTGACTTTTTCAACTACAGATACTTCCCTTTTCCTTTTATTCGGAAAAGGCTTATTCCAATCACTACTAGTTGGCATAGAACTACTCTTGGCTTTGTATTTTCTCTCAACTTCTGCCACCGTGATCTCAGTGTTCTTGGCTCTTTCCATGAACTGAGCAAAATTAGTGATCAGATGGTTCATGATATAAAGCCTACATTTAGGATCCATCTTATTGATACACATATCTATCATCTATTGTTCAATAACTGAATCTCTACAATCCAATACTTTTTTCTTAGACCTATTCACAAAAGCTACCAAGAATTCTCTTTCTTTCTAAAATTCTATAGATAAGTTTGCAAACATGCATTTTGATTCCGCTACAAAGAACTTCGTGCAGAAGGTTGACACTAAGTCTTACCAGCTTTTAATACTATTGGTAAGAAGATCAACAAACCAATCATATGTTCTTCTAGTGAGGGATTTAGAAATTTCCTTCATTCTTAACTCTTCGTCACCAGCATAAGCTCTAAGGTTATCAATGAAACCAACTATGTACTTTTTAGCATTTCCTATTCTACCATCAAAGGTCCTAAACCTAGGATTAACATAATCCTTGAGTTATTTCTAACAAAATATGAGATAGATATGACGGTTGGAATCAATCTTCTGTAGATTCTTGTCCGTCGAACCAGTTCTTATCATCTCTAAGATTTTATCTTTAATAAGATACTCATAGCTCGTGCCTAAAGCAGTTATAGTTATGACATTTGAGGGAGCAGTTGGTGCGGCGGGAGCAAATGGTGCACCATGGGCAGCTGGAGGTGTTGCTACCACATCAGCAGTCCTAGTTTGAATTACTCTAGGGCCTGCTACATTGTGAACAGAAGGAGTAGCTTGAGAACCGAAGCTGCTATTCTCGTTGTACACTGCCTACCTACTTTTCAAAGTTGTCACTTCTTGTTACAAAGATCTCAACATGGCTAGTATTTGGCTCATCGGGTCACTTTGCTATTCAGGTACTATAGAAGTCATAGGTAGTAGCGGTGGAAAACGAGGAGATGGAGGTGGATTTGGAGGATTCACTATTCTTCTCGCTTGAATAAAAAAAGATTGACACTAGGAATAGAAACTAAGATTCTTAAGACACCTATACGCAAATAATGATATTAATGCAAACAAAACTTTATGAAAGCTGAGAAGAATTAATCTTCCTTTGCCATCCCTAAATGTAGTTACCTTTTATGTATGTTCGTTGTAAATTTTAATTTCTAAACATGTGCAAGTATTTTTTTATTACTCAAAAATTAAGACAGTATAATGTAGCATAACTGAATATAAAACTCTAAGATATATAATCTAGACAGATTATTAGAACGACTAGATAATATATAAATAGTTTAATAATCAAAGGAGTTGAGAAACTTGAAAATTAAATATAACAACAAACAAAAAGTAAAATAATACTTTTAGAAAAACTCAAAAGAAAACTTCCATGAACATAATGAATGGAGCCTTTGGATGGCTCACTCTTCACAAAATCCTTCAAATGCAATGAAAGTTTGAAAATTGGATGCTCATGAATTGATGATATTTGTTTCAAAAGTGAAAATATTACTCTAATCAATAGTGACTAAGAACTTGATCAACCCTTGAAATGAGCCTGAATACATTAGGCACGAAGCTTTGGTAACTATACTAGAGATGTGTGTTTCAGTATAATATGATCAGCTACTTATTTTAAAAGCATGTAATATATATATAAAGAAGAGAAAACCTAGCTTAAGGACATTTAGTCCGAGAAGTAGATTGAACTTGTAGTTATTGCATGCATGAAAATAGGCTGACCATATAATGCAGTATGAAAAAAGCAATACTTGTTGATGGTTGGTATGATATTAAAATAATGATGTGAGACTGTCGCTATGAAATTAGACAGCAAAATTGATATGTAAGATGTTCAAGGAATGTATTTAAGCTATCGAATGAAGGGATTTTGAGTGTCTAATTGGCTGTAAATGTCAGTACTAAAAATCATAAACTAGAGAGAAGAATATATAGATTCAAAGCAGAAGATAGGCTAAAAGAATAGGCCAACGTTCTCCCTTTTGTACAGAAAATTTCAGCCCCCTTTATAGTATTAAAGAGTAATGATTGTAGCAGGGAGATAGAAGAATATTCTACAATGATTAGAGTGAGATAATTTTGCCAAATGGTAAGCTATTTCTGTTTAGTTTATTAAAAACCAAGTACTGCATCCAATTTTTTACAAAACCATCTACAGAATCCTATCTCAATTTGCTAAATAATCCTTTGAATTTTATACATTCTCTTGGGATTCACTCAGCCACTGACACTTAAACGGTTGTATCCTAAAACCATATCCTAAAATAATAAAACTAGTTAGTTTTATTCTTGTTAAGTCTACATAAAATAGTAACTCAAAAACTCTCTCAATTTTGCATACAAGACCTCATTTTAATACCCTGAGAAAATATCTATATAATAAGATGATAATACCTCAAATCTGAACAAATAAAAGCTCTGAAACATCATTATATAGCCATATCAATTTATCTTAGCATCTAAAAAAGCTAATCTATTTTTAAATATGAATTAGGATTTCACCCGAGAACACCTTGTAAGATATTGTTAATAAGAAAATTTAGTTATTAGTTTCCATATTTCTATCTGAACATTTTATACCAGAAGTTTTTCGTGTTTTCCTTTTTGGGCAAGTGTATACAAAAAGAATGAAAATATTTTTTAAATAGAAAAGGGACAAAGAATAGAAGAATAAGCTATAGAGACCAAAAATGAGCATAATTATTCCTCTATCAAACACAATCTGTATAACAAGTGATACAACTGCAATAGAAAATTTAGGACCATAAGCTTACATAATATGCCTAAGGGATAATAATATCAAAACATATATATAGTCCACTTAGGCAATATCTAAATCGAATATATTACACATGTATATAAACTCTACACTAATATTTTATATTACCCTCAATAAATTTTCAGTTGAAGGAAGAAAAATATTGAAGAAGTGGTACCTTGTTAGATAATAATAAAGGCATAAATACCAAATGAATAGTATAATGAAGAAACCAAATAGTAGTCAGGGCTAACGTATGGATATCAAGAAGTCATCTGAACCATTTCCTAAGCTACAAAGTAGCAATTGTAAAAACAAAGACAACTCTTTTCAAGTTTCCATATTAAAGAAATAAAAAAGACATAAGAATAAGACATGAGTGAGAAGGGAGGAGTCGAAGAAGAATTGACACAATAGAGGAACTAAGGACAGAGCAAATTAAGTAAGCAGAGGAGGATTGGATTACTAAGTTTCTTTAGAATTAATGCATTGGATAGCATTTTTGTTATGCTCGAAAGATCGAAGCTGCAACCGTGAGAGGAGAATGAAATCAGCAAAAGGAGTCATACATCTGATTCCCAAGCCCTAGATATTAAATAGAAAAAGCACTTGGCTTCCTATCTTTACTTATTATATGCCACGACAATGTCACCAAGATCATTAATGAGATTCTACGACAGCTAAAATTAAAGTTTGAATAGATGGCTCAAATTAATTTACAGTTGAATCAATAAAGAATTCTCAAATAGTCTTCCACGCTTCTTATATAAGTATAGACTAGTTTACCAAATATATATAAGTATAGACTAGGAATGAACCTAAGAAAAGGAAATGATTGATTCTTTATTTCGGTAGAATCATAAACTGATCCTCAATGTAGTTACCTTAATATCTAGGGCTCAGATAGAATATGCCGATACAAACATGCATTTATCAGTCAATATATAAAGAGTAAGTCGTCATTGGTTCGAGGGTGACATATAGACAAATGTAGAAAAACAAGTTAAATAAGGAAATATGGCAAATCCATTCTAATATACTAGTTAAGAATTAATTTGCCATATAAGGTATAGACATAAGGCTATGTTCAAAGAATTGGTATATGCATTCATTTGATCAATATTTCTGTTTATTTGAACATGGTCAAATTGTATGTTAGCTAGAATAAAATCAAGTGCTCAAACGATATGTCAAACAATTAAGAACATATGTATATAATTACATACATAAGAGTATGAACAATATTCATGTATAATTAACATGCTTGTTAGCTACATTCCAAGACCTAAAAAAATATGTCCAATAGTTAGAATATTATTGCAATTATATGGACTTTAGAATATTATTGCAATTATATGGACATGCATGAATGAAAAAACAAACCAATAATATAATAGAGGAGTGTGAGAAATCTCTAAGTTCTTAAAAGAATTTAATTGGTAGAACTATGAAAAGGGGAAATGGTATTCCTAAATCTTAACAATAAAATGAGGAAACTAATCTCTAGAACTCAAGTCTTGGATTTGTATGAATGAATGCCATCCTCCTTCAAAATGTTAAAGCTAGATTCCTTTATATATATAACAATTGCTTCATAGTTTCTATTACTTTTCTGTTCTTAATCCTGCCAATTTTGCTACTTGGCTAAGAATTCTATTAAATTTTCCTACTTTGCATTAGATCATGTTAAATTTCATAACTTTGCTAAAGATTCTGCTATGTTTCACTACTTAGTTCAATAAATGTTAAATCTTGGTACTTGGCTAAGAATTCTGCAATTATACGAGTCATTCAAAAGCTTTTATATCACTATCATTCTATTGCAAACCAATTTGGCTGTAGGTAAAACTTAGAGGAAACACTGTAATTCCACACGTAATTGTATATTTTTTATATGGACACGTCATCCCTTTTAGTACACATCAAAATTTCTTTTCTTTTCCTTTTTTTTTTTTTTAAAAAAAAGAATAGTTTAGAGCTTGGATCCTTCATATTAGAAGGAGGTTCAGTTACAATAAGACTAAGCATGTAACCATGATTGATGATTCACTATCTCGCATTTGATTTGATGGAATAGAATAGAAATATGAATACAATGAAGTTGGAATAGGAATAGAATGACTAATTAAATCCAATTCTTACATTTAGTTGAGTATTAGAATTAACATCAGAATCATAGTTATTTTGTTTGGTTGGTAACTGAAATGTAATAAATACTATTTTTACAAAACTATCCCTAAATTTAAATCTTGAATTTATGTTTTATAATATATTAAAAATTAAATTACAAGTATATTATTTTATATTAACAATGCTAATTACTATATTCGAATAAAAATATTAATTACCAAACTAAAAAAGGTGATCTGTTTTTCCAGTACCAAATTCATGTTGATAATTATATTTGTGAATTTAAATTAATTCCAAATTCTATATATATATATATATATATATATTGATACCCAATTATTTCTTTATGCGTCATTAGTTTCAAACTCTATTTCTTTTAGAGGTCCCATTATCTCACCTATTTCCTCTAATATATGCAACTAAAAAAAACTATATTAATGATTATAAAAAAAAAATTGTACGCTCGCCCTTAAAAAAAAAAAAAAAAACTCTACAGTATACTAAATAACAGGAGTAGCAATTTTTCTTTTTCATTTCTTTTACGTTGAAGTGTAAGCAAAATAAAAGATATGTGTTAGGTATATAAAATTATGATAGATATTAAATATTAACATGGATAATTTTGGGAAAAAATAATTTTAATTTGACAATAGAATAGAATAGGTATTCCAGTGGTCGTCTTTAGGAATATCAATTTATGTAGTTTGGTAGAATAGCTATTCTATAGGATAACTATTCTAATGTTTTATTGTCCAACTAAATAAAGGAATGAATTTCTGTTGGAATTGTCATTCCATTCTGTTGGAGCGGTTTCTCACCAGCCGTCCACGTGTCTCGAACTGCTGACGCTGTATTCTCTAACTGTCCACGTGTCCTTGCTGTCTCAAAGCTCTCTGAACTACAAGCAAAATCAGAGAGGCGAGGGTGGCTACCTATAAAGACTCTCCGATGCTTAAGTCAGTAGTTTACCTTTGTGTTGGGTAGCAAGGAAAATATTTTAGTATGAATATCTATCTGTTTTCTTTTTGTTCACAACCTTTTTTATATATCAGTTTTTTTGTTTGTATATGCCCCTCTCGGGAATACATAGTTTCTATATATGTAGTCCTGAGATAGTGAACAGCCCGGTTCTCCGTCTCAGGAATGAGTACCTTTCACCTCAAGATCTTTTTTAACAGTCACGGGCCGAGATTTCTGTGATCTCCTCTGTGCTACCGTGGCCTGATTTTCGTCGCCTCCTACGGCCTCAATCTGTCAGGAGTAAGATTTGGGCAAATCGCCGTTCTGTCAGGACGGCTTGTCCCTGGTACACACACCTACCCAGGATCACATTAAATGCTCTATCTGGGTCTGGAGCCGTGGGTTGCTTTCCATTGTATCCAGTCTGAAGAACCTTAGGGCTTCTGACCCTTTTGATTGTTGAGATAAGGGCCGATGTTCCCAGATAGCAGACCCTTGGGGCCCCTGACCCTTCCGATTGTTGAGATAAGAGCCGATGTTTCCAGATAGCAGACCCTTGGGGCCTCTGACCCCCAGCTGTTGTGGTTGGGGCCTGACTGGGCCGGACCGTCTGGGGTCAGTGATGGATTCGGCCCTTACCTTGGACGGCCCAAAGGCCGGCGGTGAGATCACGTGTGATCCGCGTGGCCTTTCTCGTGGCATAAGGTTCGGGAACGGGTCCCACAACTGCCCCTATTTCCTATTTGATGGATTCGTGTCTATCAAGTGGGGAAAATCGTCTCTTCGCTTCTCCAATCTGAGGGACGCACGTGATTTCCTTTTCTCGATGCAGAGACACGCCATCTCTCATCACGAGATCTGTTTGAATTTTGAAATTCTGACTGCTCGGTTTCTTTTACTCTTTCCTCTTCCAGAAAAACCTTTCGGCTTCTCCCCTTTAAAAAATCGCAACTGTGTTTATTTGCCGTTTTATAAATTTTCAATCACCCCAATCTCACAACACCTCAAGGTTTCTGCTTCCTTCTCTTCTAAAGACTCTTACTCTTCCAGTCGTCTTTCGGAACAATGGCTTCGAATCAAAATTAGGAATTGTAATCTGTTACGGATTCAGAGTTAGACTCATTGAGGAGACAGCTCTGCCTCCCCGGAGGAGTGACGCTTCAAAGAGTTAAAGGTCCCGCAGACTGGTACCTTCACCCCTGCACCCCCGAGGGTTCCATCGTCTTGGGCAAGAAGCATCTGGACTGCCTGCAATTCTCTCTTCCCCCTCTAATCCATCAATTTTTTGCCCTGACGGGGATCCATCCGATGCAACTGAATACAAATGGGATTATGACTCTGATGGGGCTCTCTGCCCTATCAGTTATCTATAACACACATATCGACCTGGAGGTGGTCTTCTATGCTTATAAACTCGTTCTCATTCCCAAGAAGGGCTCCTACCCCACCTTCTATCTCCAGCCGCTGCTTGGGCACCACATCTTTTAGGGGCTACCAATGGGACTCTCACGCCAGACTTTATGCCATTAGAGGGGCATGGTGCTCCCCCTGGGTGAACGGAGAGCATTTCCAAGTCCCCTTAGTCTTCCTGCAGAGTAAGTATCAGACTATGATCTTTGGGTCTGAGTTCTCTCATGATTTTATTGCTCATGTTACTTTGCCCTGTGCAGCCTCAGCAGAAGAAAGCAGGTTTGAGCCGCACCTGTCGGTTGGGCGGCTCAAAAGTCTAGAGGGGATCATAATTTTCAGCTCCCCGGGGGAATGTCGGCACATTCAAGCCATCCTCAACCCCCTGACGATGACCCTGATGCCCAGGATGGTCTCATACCTCCCCTTCCCTTTGGATACCTGGATCGTCACCAAGCACCTGAGGAGTCGGCTCGACGCCTCCGCCCTGAACCAATTTCGCCGGGACAAAAGTGATCGGATCACCATGGTGAGTCGGCAGGTTGCGGGTTCAAGCCAACTGGCGGGCACCAACGATCTGGTAGTGCCGTCTAATCACGAACTTGAGGAGGCCGTGAGGCTTATGGCCGTGGAGTGCGTCAGGCTCCGAGGGGAAGAAAACGCCGCCCCCAAAAGGGTTAGGGGTAAGTTTATTTTTAAATCTTTGAATCTTTGTGGGTCGGGCCGCGACCGCAGACTAACGTCGTTGTTTTTTTTCACAGGCTCTGAGACGGGTCTGTCAGCCGGTCCCTCTCCCATCAAAGGGAGAGCCGCGGCGTCAAAAGCTCAAGTCAAGGCGTCCGCTGGCCGGTGCCTCGTGGTGCATACGGGAGGAGCAGAATCAGCGGTTCCCTGCCCCAACACCGGCGGATCTCTAGCCGGGGGGCCGTCTGCCCTTCTAATCACGCGCAGGGAAGCGACGACGCCTGGTCCGACTGGGGGGTCTGTAGCTGTGATCTCCCCCACCCCTGACTCCGGCTCGAAATCGAGTGCCATCAGCCTCGGTGGAGAGATCGCCGAGCTCAGTGGGGGAGTTCCGAGACTGAAATCCAGACTCTCCTCCCCTCCTCCGGTCCCTACAAAGTGGCAACGCGAGGTCGGCTCGTCAAATGAGGAAGAGCATCGGGCAGAGAAGAGGGGAAGGGTCGTCCTTTCATCTGATAGTGACGATGATGGGGCGATGCTGACCCTTCTAAGGAGGAAGAGGTCGACACACAGTGGCCAGTCCGGAGGAGGTGTACCGCTTCCCTCCGTGCTCGGCGGCGTTCCTGACGGCTCCGGGCCTTCCTCCGTCCCTATCGCTCCTGCTCTGGAGGCGCACCCAGTGGATGGAGAGGATGCCCTTATGGCCGTCGAGGAGGGGCCGCATTCCCCGGGCGTGGATGATGCGCAAAGGGATGATCCAGCCACGGAGCCAGAGTTGGAGGCCCTTACCCTAGAGAATGTCGAGCTTCTCACCACCCGCACTCTCGCACAGGTCTGTCACACTTGGGTGTTTTTATGTTTTTTTCAATGCCTTTGATAATTGCCGACCCCCTCTTTTGTTGCTTAATTTGCAGCTGTCTGCCATCTGGTCTTTCTACTCTACTCGTGTTAAGGGTCTGACCGAAAAGCTGAGCTCCCGCTCCACACTGGCCGAGCGTAGTGAGGCCGCCCTCGCCGAATTGAGGTCTGATTTTGACATATATCAGGGCCTCGAAGAAGCGAGGGTTAGCAGCACGGTGGCACATGCCATGAGTGTTGAGAAAGCCAGGAGCGAGGAGCTAGCGGCGAGATTAGCTCATACGGAGGCGGACAAGCTTGCTCAGTCCGAAGCCGCCAGGTTGGCTCAGGGCGAGCTGAGGATCAAAGAGCAAGAGTTTCAGAGTGCGGGGGCAGAGATGGGACTGGCCTTCATCGCTCGAGATCAGGCTGTCAAGGAAGCGAGGAAAGCAGAGGTGGCGGCCAAGCTAGAAGCCCATGCTCTGCAACGCAGACTTGATCGGTCCCATGAGGTAAACCGATATCTCTTTCTGGACCATAAAAATCTGATGGGTGCTCAAGTGGAGGCATCTCATAAACATTGCGCAGACCTCGCTGGTATTAATTCTTTATTGGTCGACTTATCGCAGCGCCAGGTGGAGCTCAGATTAGTGGCACTGAAGGACAGACTGGCGAATGCGGAGAAGTTGAAAATAAGGTACCAGAAGCAGGTGGACATTCTTTCTGCGGAAAGTTATAGGTCTGGCTGGGAGAACAGAGAATTTGAAAACCATGCTGAGATGGTGACGCCAGACCAATTTAACGATCAGAAAGGCATCGAGAGGGACCACTACTCCATCAAGCACTACATGCAACAGCTCGGGGACGAGATCAAAATTATATACCCATCGGACGTGCTGGAGATGCTTGCTGCGGAAAAGGATGGGCCCTCTATGTCTGCTCCCGATGCCGCAGAGCTTATCCCTGCTTCTGGTCCGCCAGATCGAACTCCGGAAGCTCCAGTCATTCAGCCTAGCCTCGGGGTCTCAATCGGTGAAGGGTCCGGCGCAGTCGTCGTGTCCAGTGATGAATCCGATCTGGCCACGCCACTCTTCTCCGAAACCGGTCCAAGTGCCGGGGTCGGCCGCGCCTCCTCGGATGGAGGTAACTAGCCCCACCAATTATGTACATTTGTAAAGCTAATCGTTCATTGTAACCCTTCAAATAAATGACAAAGGACTCCCTATCATTTTTAGACTGTTTTCTTTTGCCTCCCACCATTTGTTTAACTGACTGTAAGGACTCGATTTTGGGTTATTAGTGAGCCTTCTTCGAGTCATGATTACTCGGAATGGATTCGGACATAGGGGTGCAAGCTTTGGTTCATTCGGTTTTGCAGAACTGTAACTTTCGTTATAACTTGTTTTGGCAGAGTTCAACCCTCGCGTGTGGCTAGACTTCTCCTACCCCAAATGGGACCGTGCTCGGAGCCAGCTCCAGGGGTTAGTTGACCATTGTTTAGACCCGTCGTTGCAGCGGAGGAGGCCCGGGCTTGGCTCTTATCGAGAACAAACTGGGCATTATCATTCCGACATCTCCCTAAGAGTCCGCTCTAAACCTGCGCCTCGTCAGTAGGGCTCCTGAGTGTTCACCGCCATTACTCACGTACTTTGTATTTTTAGGACATAA
>JXTB01000267.1:298759-322804 GCA_002914805.1 Parasponia andersonii | reverse complement strand
AAAAATTCTCCTTATTACTAAATGAATTAAAACTTTTTATTAAGAGTCCTAGTAATAGTCAGCGGTGAAACTAGAAAATATTTTTAGAGAAGTATACACTTAAAAAGCAATCAGCAAAATTTGTTTTTTTCCCCTTCTTCTTGCTTTTTGTATACTTTCTTCAAATGGACTTGTATTTAGTAATATATAACTCATAAATAAGCGAAAAATCGTAATTTTGAAATACGTTGATCAACATAAATTAATATAGGATCAAAAAGAGTTTCTGAAATGAGTTGAATGATAAACTATCCATAAAAAATGAGGGCAAATCAAATATATCGTAATAATAAAGTTTGAATTTTATTGTATAAAATATGTGGGTGAATTTTAATTTTAGGCGGCAAATGAAGGACTTAAACATGTTTTTTTTAAAAACAATAAGGTAAAATTTAGAATTTTAAAAAGTAAGGAAGGGCATATGCCCCGTGCCACTATCTGGCTCTGCCATTGATAATAGTTTTCATTAAATAGCTTTGTTGGTTGCTACACGGTATAGGTCAATCTCTACTTTTGATCCCCTTTACCTTGTCATTGATAGTTGTTTCTAAGAAAATGATAAATTTAGTGTCACAAATATAGTGACTACCAGTTACTAATACTGTAATTGAAAAAGTCATAAAAGACTATTTCTAACCAGTGACCATACTTTACACAACATTTTAATAAATATGTTTTCTTTATTATAACAAAATCGCCAAATTTATCAATTTTGCACTGAATATATGAGATGTCAATTAACCAGTTTTATACTAATATATATACTAAAATTTGTGATAATATATATATATATATATATATATATATATTCTTGTAATGGGTATATCGTATATGTGATATACAAAAATTTATATTTCTATATTTGAACTGATAAACTCTATCATTCTGCTATAAATTTTTTAATCTTTATAGAAAAACAGTAATTTATATGAGATATGAAATAGATAAAATGTCAACTGATAAGATTTATATTTAATGTATTCCAGTTCTTAAATTGAGTATTTTTTATATATGATATAGTAAAACGGATACTAATATTTTGGAATTGATAAATTCGGTAATTTGGATATAAACAAAAAGACATGGACATTTATGAAACTGAATAGTGAAAATAGCCACCTTAGAGCTCCTCTTGTATTTTGGTATAAAATTGATATATTTCTAAATATATTTAGCTAGCTGCTATTTGATTAGAGTTGTTAGCTCAAAACTGCTATTTATGATAGAATCCCCTTGAAAAGGGTCCTAGAAAAGTAATTATGGCGTTACTCTTAGTTAGGTCCATTTCCTTTTTCTACTCTTTTCCTTTTTTCGTAGAGCTTATTGGGCTTCTTGGGCAGTCGCTGCATGGGCTGGACTACTTATTTGATATTTTTTTTGAGGAAATTTGTTTTATATGGTAATTTTTCAAACAAAATTGAAAAATTCTGGATTTTGAATATTTGAAAAATCATGTATTTTAATTAGAAAATACTATTTCAAAAATATTTTAAAAAATACTATTTTTTTTATTAATTGATGAGATATTTAAATTAATTAATTAAGTTACTTGAGTTAACTAGATTGGTCACCGCATGTAACCAACTAGGTATCTTAAGTACCATTAAAAAATATTATTTTGAAAAAATTTGTATTTTTTAAATTAGTTATTAAAAGTGCAAGTTTTATAGAAAAACTACTAAAAAGTGATGTTTTCTAAATTAATCTAAAATTTTTAAAAAAAGTTGACCCATTCGAGATTTTTCAAATTTTGATACTTGGGCCTGTAATTTTATAAGAGGCCCCATTTTTTATTCGGTATCCTACAGAATGAAAAATCTATCGAAGATACAGAGGGGGAGACAACAATAAGGTAGTTGCTGCTCATTGAAAACAATAAGATAATGGTTAAAAAAAAAAAAAAAAGGATAAGAAAAGAAATGACAGTTAATTGTCATTATAATTCTTACCCAAGAAGAATAATTTAAAAGTCAAAATACTTATGCATTTTGTAATTTTGACATGGAAGCCGCAAACTATATCGATATAGCAATAGAATTATTAGTGTCATTGGTCCCTAAACTTTAGGTGTCTTGGCACATTAGTCTTTATTCTTTTTATTTTTGCGTTTAAGTCCTCAGACTTTAAGTTTATGTGCAACACTAGTTCTTTAGCCGAATTCTGTTAACTTTCCTGTTAAATGTCAAGTGATAGGCACATGAGTAAATTTTAGAAAATTAAAATACTTCAAATTTTCAATTTAAAACAAATAAAATAATTTTTTAAATTTATTTTTGAGATAACAAATCTGTTACAATAATGCAAAAAAATCTTTACAATACCAGATAGAATTAGAAGAGAAAGGTCTTCCAATAGATAACTTAATACTTCACTCCTAAAACTATCTTAGTCGACCCACGAGTAACTAATTAACTACAATGCTAGGGACGGAGGAATTTGAGCCTCACTGGGCCTTAAGCTCCCGTTCCCTTTTATATTTTCTTTTAGAAGGCCAAAAAATTTATATATATTTATAGTGTTTTACCTCAAATTACATACAAAGCTCCCACTCAAAAATAGAAAAATTATGAAGTACCCTCATAAATAGATAAAATGAAGTTCTAGCCCCCATTAGGCAAAATTGCTAGCTCCATCACGTACAATGCAAGGAAAAAAGGGGAAAAAAAAGAAGCTAAAACAAAACTGTCAATGCATATGAACCTAATAATTGGAGATTTTTTTATCAATATCTCTAACTCATAGGATTATCAACCATGTAGTTAGTATGAATTATGAACTCATTATGGTCATTATTCTTGAAAGGTAAATATGAACTCACTATGGTCACTAATGACTCCATTAAGCCTATATTAATATCTTGTACGTATGTTAGACTCAACTTCAAAGGTAACCTAACAATTATTAAAAACAACAATAATGCCATATCATTTTATAAATTCCGTAATATGCATGCATGAATTGTATTTTTCATTAACCATTTTGGCGTGTACGTCTTCATGTCAATGTTTTATGTTTTATCTTTCTTTATTATAGAANAGAAAATTAAAATACTTCAAATTTTCAATTTAAAACAAATAAAATAATTTTTTAAATTTATTTTTGAGATAACAAATCTGTTACAATAATGCAAAAAAATCTTTACAATACCAGATAGAATTAGAAGAGAAAGGTCTTCCAACAGATAAGTTAATACTTCACTCCTAAAACTATCTTAGTCGACCCACGAGTAACTAATTAACTACAATGCAAGGGACGGAGGAATTTGAGCCTCACTGGGCCTTAAGCTCCCGTTCCCTTTTATATTTTCTTTTAGAAGGGCAAAAAATTTATATATATTTATAGTGTTTTACCTCAAATTACATACAAAGCTCCCACTCAAAAATAGAAAAATTATGAAGTACCATCATAAATAGATAAAATGAAGTTCTAGCCCCCATTAGGCAAAATTGCTAGCTCCGTCACGTACAATGCAAGGAAAAAAGGGGAAAAAAAAGAAGCTAAAACAAAACTGTCAATGCATATGGACCTAATAATTGGAGATTTTTTATCAATATCTCTAACTCATAGGATTATCAACCATCTTGTAGTTAGTATGAATTATGAACTCAGTCATTATTCTTGAAAAGTAAATATGAACTCACTATGGTCACTAATGACTCCATTAAGCCTATAGTAATATCTTGTACGTATGTTAGACTCAACTTCAAAGGTAACCTAACAATTATTAAAAACAACAATAATGCCATATCATTTTATAAATTCCGTAATATGCATGCATGAATTGTATTTTTCATTAACCATTTTGGCGTGTACGTCTTCATGTCAATGTTTTATGTTTTATCTTTCTTTATTATAGAAAGATAAATGTCAAAAATCACTTGTTCATAAAGAAGCCAAAATCTTACTACTTGATTATACAAAATTGGAGACATTTTTTTCCCTAAAAAAAAAGAGGGTTAATAGTACAAATGGTCCTTAAAGTATTCAATTTATGGCAATTTGATCTTCAAAGTTTTAGTTATAGTATTTAAATACCTGAATTTTATGATTTGTATCAATTTAATTCCTAAATTGTCTAAATTACAATTTTCTGTTAAATTTTTGACTAGAGATACATGTAATAATATCTAAAAGTATATTTAAAAAATAATTTGGGAATTCAAAGTATAAAAATAAACAATTATTGAAAAATTTTCGTTAAATTTGCAACTCCTGCAATCCTAAAAAAATACAAATAATTCATCTTTCATTCTTTCAAGATTTTATAAATCAGTTTATTTTTCTTTAAATATTCTTTCATATGCTACCACAAGTTCTTCATGCTTGTTTTTGGTCTAAAATTTAATATGTTGTAATTTAAATAATTTATGGACCAAATTATTACAAATTATAAAGATAAGATTTTAATTTCTACAATTGAAATTTTGAAAATCAAATCGTCACAAATTAGATACTTTAGGGATCATTTGTGCCAATAAACCCTCTCAAAAAAAAAAACATAAAAATTTAACCAAGTACGGCATTAGAGGAGAATAGTACTTTATGTAATTTTCTTATAGGGGCACGTTATCATCATTATCTACTTAACAAAAAATCACTGCCCTCTAAATCTCAATTGTACAAGGGGCAAAAGAGTATATGTATATTTGTAAATATAATCAATATACAGTATCGGATTCAGGATCCATAGAATGGAAATTTAACTTTAGATTGATCTAAGTTTGAGTCACATCAGAGGTAGGTGTGAAAACCTTCTAATTAAGTAGTGTAAGAATTGAATAGTAATAGATATTTTTCTTTAATTTATAATAAATAAAGGTCATTAGTTAAGCCATGTTAAAAAAAAAAAAAGAAAGAAAACCAGTTCTCCATGTTGTATTTATGTATAATAATATGAATTATGTGAAAAAAGTCCAAAAGAGTCATTCTCATGTTAGTATAATATTCCTTATGCTTATGGCATATTCGCACAATAATTGGGTCAACCTTCACTTACAAACAAAGGTGTGCGCGAAATCAAAAACACCATGGAATAAATTACGCTGTACACATGGTGCCTACGGTCTTGATCAAAGACACATTATTTTCAATCATTAACTAAACAAGATCAATATATTAAAAACAGAGTTACGTACTTTCAAAACCTAGTTACCTGGTACAGATTTCTAAAAATTTACAAATTTTTATTGACATATAAGACGAGCCACTTGTGCTAATTTAGCCGATGGATGGAATGAAAATATGTTATTAGGTCGGGAGTCGACTTTAGAATGTGTTTATTATTTTTTTTAATTATAAAATGAAAATAATTAGTTAAATTTTATTTTTATCAAAAAATAAAAATAATATTAACCATTTGCATATTTCTTTACTCGAAACTTACGGGAAAACAAACTGGGGCGTTCTTATTTCATCATTTCAATGTAAATGAATTTAAAATCAATGAGATCATGTACGGAGAAACAAAATTACTTGAAGTGAAACAGAAATTACGAAAGGAAAATTAAAGTTGCTTTCAATTTATAATTTGGAAAAAATAAAGAAAATAATGAATGAGCAAATTCATTACACGTCACCTAATTTATGAATTATATATATATATATATGTGTAAATGAACAAATTCAATGCACATCACCTAATTTATGAATTATATATATATATGTTGTGCGTTTATCACCATAGTTGATATATATATAATGCGTGAATGAACAAATTCAATACACGTCACCTAATTTATGAATTATACATATATATATATATATGTTTTGCAGTATTTTATCACGTTGATCTAGATTTATTCTTAAGATTTATTCACTACAGAAGATAGATAAATCGGCCAATATTTCGATAAAAACTAGCGACAAGATAAATTACCCTCAAATCATCAATATCTATTTTATATCTTGATAATTATATAATAATTGGATTATCCCACTAACTAAGAGATAATTGTCCTATTTTAAATGGCTATTTACTCATTATCTTATAATTATCTTATTATTCACGATTATAAGTGAATAGCACCTCTCATATAAAATAAGGGTCGTTATCGTAGTATTAGATATTCACAACTATTCACAACACAACAAAAATGACTACACTCATTCAACCGTGAACGCTAAGCTTTATTATGTTCTGTATTGTTTTACCGCAATTACATAATTATTATTTTATTAGCCGTCGAATTTCTTTATTATATTAATGGAATCTTAGGATTGTTTGATGGTCAAGTACTTGAGGGCATCATCATTACTTATAAGATAGTTGCACTAGCACCTTTTTGGCTTATAACATAAGTATGCACTATAAAAATTAGTCGTCAGGGAAAATGGCGCACTATGTTGACATTGAAAGATTTTATAATTCTAAAAATAAGTAGGTTTCGAAAGTGATAAGCATATTCATCTTAATCCCTTTTATTCTATTTTGTTATTCTTTTTCTTCAGATAAAATATTGTTGGGAGTATTATGCTTTTCAAAGCATATTCTACATTGCAATAAATATTTTCCGAAATAATAAAATTCATTAAATAATTTATCATATTTTTTAATTGAATAAAAATCAGTTGATTACCAAATGTCTACCGCAAACAAAATAAAATTATCTTTATTTTAATGGTTGTAATTTATCTTAATTATTAGTAAAGTCAGACTATATGAAACGAATCAATTACGAAATTTAATAGACTTGGAATAATTGTAAGACTTATTAAATCTCTTTTTTCTTAAGACCGAGTTATTTATACATCATATTTATATTCTGCCATTTAAATTATTAAAAAGTGCAACTCTAGTTGAGGGTTAATATTCTAACAACTTATTGGAAGATATTTACGGATAATGACACTTATGGATTGATAACATAAAATTTATACATACATATCCCTTTACAACATTACTCGATCATGTAATTCTCTGATAAAAGTATATCAACATATATGTTTGATTAATATGTTAAAAAATGATTATTAGAGAAAAATAATAAGAGTTAAGAATTTAAAATGCAATCAAATTGATTGGACAATTAATATATCAATTCAATTATGATATAGTACAAAGAATTAAAATATAGATATGAATTTGATATGAGCAAATTATTTCTAGAGTGATAATATCTAATATGTATAATAATAAAGTGCAATTCTAATCTTTTATTGGAGTAGAATTTAGAATTTTATAACAGTGCCAATTAATATAAGGTGCACAATTACAAAATTAGCCAAGGAATTATCCTCTAACTATTTTGATATTAATCCTATTTTTTTTTATTTTTAGTTTTTCTTTTTGATTTAAATTTCTTTTATATTTGTTTTTCTTTTCATTTGGAGATAACTAACAATGTTTCATCTGTAGGTACCTCTTACATATGGTCAACGAGACATGGTACATACACAGGAGACTTAGTGGAGTTACAACTCCACTCAATATCATCCTTCTGCGAAGGTAAACACAGAAGGGAGGATAAGTGTGTTTGAATAAAATCTTGAAACCCTCACCTCTAAAGTTTACCAATTTGGAAAAGTTTACCAATTGGTGTTCCAAAGACACAATATGACACGTAAGCACTGCTACATGTTTGGCCATCTTGCCAACATGTGTTCGACTTTCCGAGTGGTAAGGAGCGAAGATGTCAATGTTTGGGGTAGAGTTCTGCGTTATCAACCAACTCTTCCCTAACAACCTATATCACCAAGCTTGAGAAAATTCTTTGAAGACATACTTAAAGAGTTGGTGATCAACATAATTCAATTCTAAAAAGAAACTAGAGTATCCATTATGGAATTGAATAATAAATACCACCAAATTTCTGTAACAATAGGGCAATTGAAGGTCAACTCTTCCTACACACTACTATCGCAACAACACGAGAAGATGCCTAAGGAGATTGTTAACACAATGATGGTGAGGAGTGTAGTTGTGGCAGAGGAAGACTTACGAGAGGAAGTTGGATGACCTGAGGGATATCATGGCAAAGCTTGATCAACAAACACTTGTAGTACATCACGACCTTTAAAGTAGTAGGAAGAGGTTGAGCCAATATATAAAGAATCTACAAAAACCACCCCCTATCTTTGAAGAATCTATCCTACATGAGGAGGTCCACCATGAGGAGACGGTTGTAATGTAGAATAATGATGTCAACACAATACATGACTTATTGGAATTGGAAGAAGGATGAGAAAATGACGAGGAGGGAGAGACATATGATTGGTTGGAGGATGGGCAAGCCAATACCACCAATGATAGCATCTCATCAATGGTAGAAATATTCTCCTCACTACCATTATCTGAGTTATCTCACTCGCCACTGCCAACCGAATCTTGTTCCCTGCCATCGACCTCCCACACTTATCCATCCATGTATTCCACCAACCACACTCATCGATCCATGCCACCCACCACCACCGTCTACTGACCAATGTATTCTACTCCAACCACCATCCTGCACATCACTGTTAATGAGCACACATCATGAATGAAGGTCTCACACCAAGCCAACCATTGGAATCTAGTTGAGGCAACGGGCCATATAACGTCATATCTCACTGAGCTTGAGGATGCTACTTATGAAAACTCATATATTATGTAGTATGATATAATGTATGGAGAGCAATCTCTATTTGAAGCAGAGACATGTCAAGCTGAGGACATAAAGCCAAGCGCTTGACGGGAGGTTACCCGATGAAGGGAGAAGATAAAGAGAATATATCCAACAAATTTGATCTTTCTAAACCCTTAGTCTCTCTCTTTTCTATTTATTTATTTTTGTTTTGTTTTATTTTGCTTACTTTTTGTTATTTAGCATTTTTTTTTCTCCATACTTACTCCTTGCATTCATTAGACTTTAGTACTACATTAAGAACAATATAGGATTTAAGTATGGGGTAGGGCTTAGTATTTAGGATTTTTGTTTCTGTTTATTAAGTTTTTCATCTTTACTTGTTTTTTTTGTTTCTAGGGCTTAAATTATATTTTTACTCATTTTTAAGTTGTGAGTCTCAGGTTTATATTTTAACTTCTGTGATAAATTTGAATCATAATTAGTCATAGTTTTGATGGAAGATTAATAATTAGTCATAGTTTTGATGGAAGATTAAGATTGCTTTAAGTCATTCGGCAGTTAATATGATTTGAAGAGAGTCATGCCTATGATGTGTATGATTACCTAGAGTTAATTATTGTAGATTATTAGATGTCTTAGTTAGTAGCTTTTGTAGTTTTGCTTATAATGTCACTTGAATTTCTATTAGAAGGATTAGAAGTTAGAACTCTACTAGAGACATGTCAAGGCAAACAGCCAATTGAATATCACCTGAAAAATTATTAAGGCATTTTTTGTTGAGCATCATAGCCAAATAAGCTAGTTCCTTTGATTTGATGTCTAAGGACATCCCTTTATTTGCCAATTTGAGCCTATATGTAGAAATTTTTGTTTGATTAGCCACTTCTATCTTGACCTAGCTTAAACACATTTTCCCAACCCTTAGTTCTATATGTTAAGTAGAGTAAGCAATATTAGGAGAAACTTCAAAGAAAGACGTTAGGTTGAGTATATAAGACAAGTGTGGGAGAGTTTCTTAGTATCAATAAAAGAGAGATCGAAAAAGGGAAGTCAAGAAAAAGAGAGGAAATTGATCTATGTTTGTTATTGTAAAAGAGGTGATGAAAATAAAAGAAAAGAGAGATGTGAAAAAAAAATTGAACAAAAAAATTTGAGAAAAAAAAAAAAAAAAAGCGTCTCTAGAATTTTTTTGTGAATAATTTTCTTTTGGGTGTTATAAGGTTGGTTAGAGTAATGAAAAGACCCATTATGTTGATATTTGACTTTGTTTTATATGTTTTTATAAAGCTTGAAAAAAGTGTTTATTAAAGAATTTTCAGTTGTCTCTTGCTCTATGAAATATGTAGAATCTTTTATTTATCCTATTCTCCTTTTCTTTAACCTCTTATCCACAGGCCTTGTTACTACTTTTTGAAAGACCTTATGATTTCAGGAATTACTTTTAGGTATAGTAGAGATAATATCAATGAGAAAGTATATGACAATAGTTCTTTGACTATGGATAGAGTGATGATTTATGTGAAATTTATAAGAGTTACTTTCTAAGATTTTATGAAAATTTTTTATTTATTTTTGACATTTGGTTGTTGTATGTATTTATAAGTGTGACTGTTAGAGGAATGCATTAGCTTGTGAATGATAGTAAGTTTAATGCAGTGTGAGTTGGAAGTTGAGGTTATGACTATGTATGATCTCTTAATTTTAAATTTGGAAGGTTAGGTTAGGTTAGGTTAGTTTAGATAGAGTCACTCTAGGTCTGTTAATCTTAACTTAGCTTTACTCAAGGACGAACAAAGTTTCAGTGTAAAGGTTTTTGATAGGTGTCAATTTACACCGAAATGATAATAGATTTTTTATACTACCTTGTAAGCTTTTGTGTTATTCTATGCTATTTTTTTTCATTTATGTTTTGTAGGTATTTTGGAGGTGAGATGATAAAAATAGGCTGAAATAGGTCGAAAACGAGCTAAAATAATGAGGTTGGAAAAAGCTAAAAATCAGGGCGGATTAGAGGCTAAAAGCAACGATGTGCAATTTGAGTGGTGCATCGTCTATCTTAGTTTTCAGATTTTAAAAAAAAAACTTCTAGAGGCTAGATACTACAACATGCAAACTCGAATGCCACGATGCTTGTTGTTCGTACAGCCACCGGTTTTGAGTATTTTTACTATCTAGGACTCTTTATTTGTGCGGGAATTTACTTAAATACCCTCCACACTTAATTCTTTATAAATAGGATGTTCTATATCAGGTGGAAAGAGATGATACATACCTTGGATACAAAATAATCATATAAAACCTAGAGAAAGAGAAAGGATAAGAGATTGAGAGCTGTTGCTGTTGCTATCTACGTTTTTCTTCCTTTTTCTTTTTAGTTTTTTTTGTTCTAGTATGATATTTATTCTTGTTTACATGCTAGAATAGGCCCTACGTCAGGTTAAGAGTGATTTTGAAGCTCTAAACATGATTGCTATTTAATTTTCTAGATTTTATGTAATTAGTTATTTATTTAAAGTTGTTTATATTCTTCTATATTCAATTGATTTATGAATAATATCTTGATTTGTCTATGAGACTTGCTAGATAATAATGATAGAATTATATTACTAGGGTATGATCTAGGCGTTTGTCATATAGATCTATGAGTACTAAAACTATACTTGATAAGATCGTTTGATGTATTAATTATAGTAAAGAACATAATCTAGGTTACGAATCCATGTTTATGAGATTATTTCCTAGATCAATCTATTTTTCTTTGCTTAATGCTTCTATTGGTAATTTTAGAATGTTTGCTTAGGTAATCTAATAGGAAGAAATTAGGTATGGTATTCTTCAATCTAATCTATGATCTAAGGAAAGAATGAGGTAGTTGCATATTTACAAATTATCTACGATTGATTGCTTTGATAAATAATCATAGAATTAGTGGTAGCTTAGTTAGATAAATTCCTTAATCTATGAGTATCTTAATATATTTGTTTTATTTGTTTATAATTTATTTATTTATGTTTTTATTTAGTTTTAGTTTCAATTCATAATCCCTTTCATCATAGAGTTAGTTGTAGCCTAATTAGATCAATTCCTTATGGGATCAACCCTACTTGTCTCTATACTAGGTAATTACTAAGTTTTCCTAGGCCTTGCTAGATAGAGATAAGGAACTATTTTAATTTCATTGATTAACATCACACTAGAGGCACCTCCCACCTTTTAGTTACTTCGTATTGTATCATGTTAATAATTCAAAATTACTAGCTTAGAAGAGTCCATTAGCTCATGCTTAAATATGATGTGTCTGTCCATTTGTGTAAAAATTGGCCCATTTTATTAGTAAATTCTATTAATTTTAGTACTATTTTAAGAAAATTTTTCCCAAATTATCCAAATTTTTACAAAACAAATATTAACCCTAAAGAAAAAAAAGAATTGAGAAATATTTGAATATCATATCTGATTAGAGATTAAGCATACCCTAATTAAGTTGGCACTTGTATAATGAAAAAATAATTTATAATAATACATGTATAACATGCTAATGTATCGTGCTTATATGCTAGCATGTCATGCTTAGTCCGTCGTACTTAATTTATGAGCCCAGCATAGCCCACATAATTAGAATATGACATATTGCTTTGTGTTGTGCCGAGTCACCTTACCAATAGGTCAACCCCCTCTTGATAATTCTATGTGAAACTTAGAATACCCAAACACTCATATCCATTCTTTTTGGAAAATTATTTAATTTTCCTGTCAATAACATCAATGAATTTCTGAGGGATCTTAACTGAATAATGTTGTCACAAATGGATTACTTACTATTTTTTTACAAAAGTTGGAGAAAATAGTTTATTTTATTTTATTTCTATTTCTATTGTGTTTTTGAATTAAATTTCATTTCTTGTGTTTTCTTAATTTGTCACTTGAAATAAGTAACTTGTATTGTTTATCCTCTAGAATAAAAAGCAAAAGTATCAAATTAATATCAAGTGGCCTAAAATGTTACCACATGTTAGCTCTTATAAGTAAAATTTACAAAAAGGGCATTTCTAATGCTGAAAATAATGTTAGATATAATACAATACAAATAAAATGTATTGTAGAAAAATCTTTTCAGATATTAAAAAGAAGAAATGCTTGACTAATCTATAAATTCCATTTTTTTTCAATTTTTCATTGAAAAAATATCCATAAATGTCTTTTTATCTATTAGTAATATTCTTTAAATAAATTATAAGTTTTACATCTAAATTCTAGTTTTACACAGATCCAAAATAGGTGGCTCTATTGTTACCTTTCTTTTTTCTCTCCTCACCCTTCCTCTTAGTAGCCCCTCATCAAAATTTAAAATTTAAGCATTTTCTTGATACATTCATTCTTAATCTTTCTTATTCCGAAATTGGCCATTAATTAAAAAAAACAAGGGAAATTTCTTTTGCCACCCATTATTTCTAAAAGTTTTCTAATCCTTTTGTCTTGATCTTCTTCACATTTTTCTTTCTTGACAAAAACTCATTTTATAAATCAAGATAAATGGACTAAATTTTTGGCATTCGAAATATTAATCATTTTATATTTCCCTAGAAAGGTAGAGTTCTTAAATTAATCTTTTAGAGTTCATAAGGACTAGAGAGAGATAGAGTTTCTTGAATTATTATTTAGAATTCTTAAGAACCAGAGAAGAAGGTTAGACTTAAAAAAAAAAAGAGTATTTACTATTGAATATCTTTTAGAATTCTTGAAATCTAAATAGAGAATTAGAGTTCTTGAATTATTTTTTAAATTTATTGAGAGATAGTTAGAATTAAGAATTTACAATATTTTTTTTTACAACTATAGAAATGTTACTATACTAAAAATAAATTGACGACTTAATTTTTTTTATGATTGTTGTTTAAAAAGATGTGTTAAGAAAACAAATAGTTAAGAAAGAAGATCTGAGATCATTAATATCATTTATGTCTATTTGGTGTGTGCCACCGATTTATAGTTTCTCTCGTAATTCTATAATAGCATGACATAGTAAAGTAGCAAAAAAGGTATTCCCATAGAGAACCAATTCCATATTCAATATTCCTAATTCCTACTAAATCTAGATATAAACTAAATGGTGGCTTTGAACTACTAAACTAAAAATAAATAAATGTTGGTTATATATATAAACTATTATATGGGCTACACGTTTTAGGCAATTATATATATCAAGGTTGTTTAATAAGTAAGGCTAATTAAGTGATCTAATTATGGGCTTAAGAAATTACTAATTATATATGGGTTGTGTAATGTGTGGTTACCCAATATTAGACTAATAAGGATTGATGGAACTTCTATTGGCTATTAGTATATAAGGACATAACTATTAGGATTTTGGTCCCCAAAGCTAAATAGAACGTATACTTTTCTCCTCTGCTCCCATCAATAATGAGAGATTTCATTGAGCATACATATAGTATTCTGGATGTGGAAGTCCTTTTACCCTCAGGCTCTAGATACTTCATCATTTCCGCTTACGTGTTCATATCTTTTGCTATCAAACACAATGGATCTAGGTTAGTTACGGATTTCTTCTTAATAAATCTTTTCCTGATAATTTGGCGTAATGGATTCTAAGATTATATATGGTTTATTAATCTATTATATATATATATATATATCCCATGCGTGCTATCAGAGAGAGATTTTATGTTGAATTGATTAGGTTAATCATGTATGATTGAAGTTTTCGTGATCTATGCCTATTTGTAGTTCTAGGGCTTAGATTATACATGTATAATATGTAATTTATATGATTTGTTGAGTTATTTGATACTATAAGAGGTTATAATTTTGCTATGGTTCGTTATTTTAAAGAATTGGGGCTTAAAATATCAAAATTTAGCAATTTTTTTGGGTGTTTTGAGTGATTTAAGCAAATTTGGAATAGGGTTTCTGATCGATAGATTCTTATTTTCGGTCGACCGAAATCACTGTAACTAAAAAGATTGATTTTCAACTTATTTTGATTTTCAGGTCAATTTTTCAATAGATTTCGGACTCTTTTGACTTAAATCATAGAGTTCTAATCCATTATCGACCTATTAAAGACCAAAATAACCCATACTTTGTCCATTGAAAATCCTATTTAGTTATAGGGTTGTTGAAGTATTCAGTATTTTTGAAGATCGAATTTGAAAATTTTTTTGGTCACTAACAAAATCGGTCGACTGAATCTAGGTTTTTGTTAGACTATTTCTAACACACAAATACCGTAAGTGTACAGATCGCAACAAGTAACATAGATAGTAAGTGAGTGTCAAATCCCACGAGGAGCACAAATGCTAAGTACTAACCAAAACTAGTTAGCAATTTATCCAAATGGAAATAAATGGATATTGGAAACGAAAACTACAAAGCAAATTCAATATAAATGAAAATAACAAATATTAACACTAAACAACTAATGGTAGTTTATAACAATGATATGAAATCTAGGGATGCAATCTCTCCTCTAACTCCTACAATTGCAAGTTTTCCTCACCGTTCAATCATCCACTTAGAATTAACAATCAGGAACTTAATGGTATTCACAAATTCCTTCCCAAGATACAAGTGAAAATGTCAAAACAAGATAATGTGTTGCTCTTAATATAAATTGATCAAACTCATTAAGCTTGGTAATTCCCGTACAAGGTTGCATAAGTTACATAGGTATATTCCTGTCCTATGTAAACTTATCCTATACTAAGCAATCCTATGTTATTCAACCTATGTCCAAACCTATACCCCCTTTCCAAATTCGTATAAATTTCACACAACAAATGAGTTTAATGGCTAAATAAACAGAAGTATTAAGCATAAAATAGAATAATTAACTCATCAATAGATATCAAGAACAAATGAGAAAAATATAGTAATCAAATTACATTAGAGATTTGATTACATCCCTGGAGAAAGAGTTTAGTTCATAGTCTTATCAAGAGAAATGCAATAGAAATAATAAAGCATATACTCATTCATAACAAAAAATTGAAAGATAAAACTAAGGAAGAGAAAGAAAAACTTTATGAAACTTGCTCAATCTTCATGTATCTTGTAGATTCTTCCTTTCTCTTGTTGTTTCTCCTTCCAAAACTCTCTAAAGCTCTCTCAAACTGTGGTTTCTAGGGTTTTGGAAGATGTTAAATACTAAAGATAGTCCAGCCATGATCCAGGAATTCTGCAACATGTTTTATACTTTGTAGCGCTGTGGCACCAAATTTGGCGATGTGGTACCAAGACGGTCAAAAAGGTGGCACTGTAATACCAAATGGTGGCACTATGGTGTCACAGAGCACAGGACCCAATGCCGTGGTGCCAAGACGTGGCACTACGGTGCCACGGTGCCATGGCACTGTACAAGCCTGCAGTGCCAGGTTGCAAGAAATCCTGGCATTAGTGCTATAGTGCCCATTTTTGCCCGGTTTCTTCCATTCTGATGGCGCTACTTCACACTATTGAGGCATCGCTCACCCATCTACACTCGCAATTGATTCAAATTGCCTCAGTTTAGCCTCGATTTCTCTTGAAAAGTCAGTATTCTCTAGTCAATGATTCCTCACCTGAAATTTATACCAAAAACAACAAATTCGGATAAAAATACTTAAAAGATGAGCAATTCTTAAGCTCGAAAGGATGATAAAGTTAAGTGTAGAATCCACATAACAAATTCTTCCAAACTTAATCAAAAGCTTGTTCTTGAGCTGAGATAACAAAAAGAACAACCGAAAATAATTGCTAAAATCACATAAGAACTAAGATAACACAAAGTAAGCTTTTGAATGAGGTCGAATTGGTCACAAAACTCTCAACAAAACTTTTTACAACTCAATAGAAATCTAAAGCATCATGAAAGTTTATATTTTCAATAATGGTAGTGATCTTACTCTGTTTACACTCTTGGTACGTGTATAAGATAGTTGCTTACATTTAATCCTTCACACTTAGATCGCTTTATGAAGACTTAGGTTACAAACTTAGAGTTGTCTCAATACAACTTACACAGTCATTTCATAAGCCCACTTTTCATGTCAATCTTTACTAATGTAGAATAGCACTAAATTGAAGATTAATAGGTCTTTAATTAACTTGTAATATAAGGCTTAGGTATGGATGAATAAAATGGTATCATTTAGGCTTATTCACACCATGAATGCCTTTTTTGCTTAATGAATATAATTCTCTCAAGCATGCCAAATCAATTTCCCCTAAACTTACTTTTTAACCCATTTTTTGAATTTTTTTTTCAACTATCAATTTTAGGTGGCTAAACTCTCTTCCTTCAAAAAGATTTCTCTTTTTGTTCTTCAAAAACTGCTTACACTTCACTATGAGTTTAAAATTTACTTTCATGCATCTATGGTGTGAATTGAGGTAATTTGAGTAATTATTTACCGGTCAAGGGTTTATGGGCTCAAAGGAATGAAAAGACCAAGGAATTTAGCTCACTAGGGATGACTAAGGATATTATATTTTTGGGTAAACTTGAAATGCTCAACTGGTCCAAACATGGCCTATATCACTTCTTTGATTTTCATGTTATCTAGGATTTCACCTCGACTGATAATTAAACAAGTTCTAAGATGACATGAGGCTAAATATTTTTCTAAGTCACAAGTATAAAGCTACTTTAAGCAATTCGAGTTAAAATGATCACAACTACGTGCAAAAAGTGTTCAAGAGCTATTCACAAAGTAAAACCACAACAGATTTGAGCACACAAATAGACCTGATACTAAATGTTTCCAAAGAGTTATTCCATACATACTCCCAATCCTATCATTGATCTATAGCCTTGCTCAGAAGCTCAAAACAAACAAATAAGAAAGTAAAAAGAAAGGAAGTTCACAAGTCCAATGCAACCAACTCAACTAATAAAACAAAAGGAAAGGAAAAGTGAAATGAAGCACATAAACTTCCCCAAACTTAGAAGATACATTGTCCTCAAGGCACAAAAACATAGAAAGAGCAGGGGAGAACTATATACCTAATAGGAGACCGCTCAATTAGTCTCTATGGTGGGATCTACATCGGGGTTATCACCTGGTATGAGCATAGGAGAGGATGGTGGTGGAGGCGGTTGCATCAGTGGATACACAATATGTCTTGGTGGTGTTAGGAATTATGTTGTATTCATGCCATAGTGACCGGCAAACATGTTGATATAGTTGGATTGATAGTCTGCCAATTGGTGGTACCATTATTGATGTGCTTGAACCTACTGGTTAAACTGCTAGAACTCTTGACAATGCTCATTGAGGCATTATTCCAATTGTTGGTGTTAGCTAGAATAAAATTTCCGAAAATATTTTCATAAAATCATTATCAAGAATGCCATAGTTTTGTAAAATCAAGAAATACAACAGAATCAGTCGTTTAAAATTTTTCCTTTTACAAAACATTTTAGATCGTGATCTAACATAAATTATCTCTTGATCTAGATAAAAATAATACCCGGAATCGCTCCACAACCTTCTCGTCTTCCCGTCTATTCTCAAAAGCTATTTGATTGATCCGGTGAGTGGTCACCTTCTTGATTCCTAACAAAGAGATCCACAGACGAACAAGAAGACAATCTTCTCGAAATAATTTCTCCGGGTTGACCAAAAACACCAAGGATGGAATCCGTAGGGTTGGCCGATTTTTTGCTCTCCCTCTCTCTCTGTTATGCGTGTGTCACTCTCTTCTCAAGGGATTGTTTCACATTTAGTATTGTATTATGCAGTTAGAGAACTTTTCTCCTAACTATAGAGAGATTAGTAAACCCTAATGGACTTATTTGGCTTGTTGGGCTCAACTGATCATCAAATAACTATTGGACTTTAATTTGAGCTAGACAGGGAACCAGAAGGATCTATAAAGCCCAAGCTCCAATAAACCATATACCCATTATCATAATTAACTCTTAATTATGACTGGGCCTTATCCATTAATATTAGGGCACACCACTATAGACCCAACATTAAACTCTTGGACTAAATGTCATTTATTTTCTGTGAAGCTTATTAACAATTAATTAGTTTGATCTAGTTAGCATATATTATACTTGTACACATACCCCCAATGCAATGTCATACTAGTAGGGTGAAATTACCGTATTATCCCTCTAGTACATATTTACATTTGAGTTGTCATTTTTCATCTAATAGATAATAGTTGACTACAGTGTTTGTATTCGCTAATACTAACACAGTCAAATTCACATAGTGAATACTGAGATCCTGAATTATATTATCCAAGTACTTGAAATAACTCAAAGTGACATCAAATATATGGTGTCCATCATGAAAAACGTTCTACACATTTCATATACCTTATCTTCCAAGATACCGGAGTTCGAACCATAAATCAGAACTAATCCTTTAGTAACTCAAAAAGAAAAAATACGTAAAAGTAAGTTCATTAATCACTAGGATTAAGGCCTTCTACAATAGTGCTAGATTAATAAAATTAGAAATTTGAGTTACGGCACTTAAACTCAAATTCTAATTCACTAGGTCCTGTTCAATGCTGTTATAACTTTCTTATAACATACTAGTGTTTCTATCCGAAAACTCACTTCGATAATTAGAGACTTCATAAATTAAGTAGACCACACTACATTCTATGGCATAGTAAAGTATTCCATCTTTAATATGCAAAATACGAACAATTTAATTTAGACATAATGAAATAAAGAATATAATGTCTCCCACATATAAACTCATTATACGAATAATTCTTTATTACTCATTTCTTGTCTTGGAATCTTTTTGGAAGTTTGCATAAGATAAACATACACATCACATGTATATCAATGGGACACAAATAAAATAGAAATTCATAACATAGAATTTATTAATAACAAAATAGACAAATAAATAATCCAATAAATATTGTTTATAATGTCTAAATAATAAACTGCTTTATAGGACATTATTCCAACAATCTCCCACTTGGCCTTTAAAGCAGATGTGACATATCACATAGTCACGTTCCTTCTAGGTGGTCCTCAAATACTTTGGTAGCCAAAGATTTGGTAAAAGGATCAACAAGGTTCTCTGCAGATGCTATCTTACTCACTATCATGTCTCCTCTTTGAACAATTTCTCTGAGTACATGATATTTCCTCTCTATGTGTTTTCCCCTTTTGTGGCTTCTGGGCTCTCTGGAGTTAGCAACTACTCCACTGTTATCACAGTAAAGTATCATAGGTTGCTGTGCTCTAGGTACTACCTCAAGATCCAAAAGGAAATTACTAAGCCAGACCGCCTCTTTAGCTACTTCAAAAGCCGCCACATATTTGGTCTCCATAGTTGAATCCGCAATACAAGATTGCTTGATACTTCTCCATATAATGGCTCCACCACTAAGGGTAAAGACTGAACTAGAGGTTGATCTTCTAGAGTCTTTATTAGATTGAAAATCCGAATCAGTATGTCCAACAGGTGTTAGATCTTCTCCAGAATATGCAAGCATATAATTTCTAGTTCTCTGAAGATACTTTAGAACATGCTTGACTGTACCCTAATGTTCAGGTCCTGGATTGGATTAGTAGTGACTTACAATCCTAACAACATAATAAATATCTAGTCTTGTGCAAAGCATGGCATACATGAGACTTCCCACTGCCGAAGCATAAGAAATATTTCTCATCTATTCCTTCTCTTTTTCTGTCTTAGGAGAATTCTCATTAGATAGAGTAATTCCTTTACGAAAGGGTGTTAAACCTTTCTTGGAATTATGCATTGCAAACCTTACCAGTATTTTGTCTATATATGAAGCTTGTGATAAAGTTATGCGTTTGTTCTTTCTATCTTGTAGAATCTATATTCCTCGAACATAGCAAGCTTCACCTAAGTTTTTCATATCAAACTATTGTACTAACCAGACTTCACTGATGATAATGATCCAACATCATTCCCAATGATTAGAATATAATCAATATATAGTATCAGAAAAATCACTTTATTATCCTTAATTCTTTTATAGAAACAAGGCTCATCTATGTTTCGTTGAAAACCATAAGACTTAATTGCTTCCTCAAATCTTATGTTCCATGATCTAGACGCTTGCTTGAGTCCATAAATAGATCTCTTAAGTTCAGAAACTTTTCTTTCTCGACCGTTTTCAACGAATCCCTCTAGTTGTATCATATAAATACGTTTGTCAAGATTGCCATTCAAGAATGCAGTCTTGACGTCCATTTGCCATATCTTATAGTCAAGAGATGCAGCGATGGATAAGAGTATGCAAATAGACTTGATCATAGCTACAGGAGAGAAGGTTTCTTCATAGTCGATACCTTCTTTCTGTGTATAACCCTTTGCAACTAACCTTGCCTTGAAAGTCTCTACTTTCCCATCTATTCCTCTCTTTCTCTTATAGATCCACTTACACCCAATGGGTTTTATCCCTTCAGGTGGATCTACAAGTTCCCAAACTTTATTAGAGTACATGGACTCTATCTCGGATTCCATTGCCTTTTGCCAGAGATCTTTATCAGCATCATCCATTGCCTCATTGTAGCTATAAGGATCAGATTCTTGGTCATAAGACTCTCCTATTCCCAAGTATCTTTCAGGTTATCTCACAACTCTGCCACTACGACGGGGATTCAATGTTTGTTGAGTTTCAAGTGATTTATCTTTTCTAAGTGATTTCTCTATCTTATCTTCTATAGATGGGCTGATAATATCATCAGTTAATTCTTCTAGAATTAACTCACTTTTGGGCTTGAAATCTTTCATATAGTTTTTTTCCAAGAAAGTAGCATTTGTACTTACAAACACTTTCTTTTCTTCAGTACTATAGAAATAATATCCTCTTGTTCCTTTTGGGTAACTCACAAATAGACATAATTCAGATCGTGGTTCCAACTTAGTCATTTTCCCTTTCAACACGTATATTGGACAACCCAAATTTTGATATGATGCAAACTAGGTTTATGTCCTTTCCATAGTTCGAATGGAGTCTTAGGTACTAGTTTAGAAGGAACTCTATTCAGCAAGTATATAGCAGTTTCTGAGACATAACCCTAACAAGATGTGGGTAATTGTGAATAACTGAGCATCGACCTAACAATATCCAAAAGTGTCCTATTTCTTCTTTCAACAAAACTATTTAGTTGAGGCGTACCAGGTGTTATGAGTTGGGATAGGATCCCATTGTCTATAAGAAATTCAGAGAATTCTCTAGAGAGGTATTCACCACCTCGATTAGATCGAAGGGACTTTATGTTCTTTCCTAACTGCTTTTCAGTTTCTGCTTTGAATTCTCTAAACTTTTCAAAAGAATCCGATTTGTGTTGCATTAGGTAAACATAACCAAATCTAGAATAATCATCCGTAAATGTAATGAAGTATTCAAATCCTCCTCATGCTTGAATATTCAAGGGCCCACAGATATCAGTGTGTACTAACTCAAGATATTCTTGAACTCTAAGACCTTTTCCAGTAAATGGCCTTTTAGTCATTTTACCTTCCAAATAGGATTCGCAAGTTGGAAATGATTTGACTTCAAACGAACTTAGAGGTCCATTATTGTCTAAACTTTGAATTTTGTTTAAGTTAATATGATCGAGTCTCAAATGCCAGAGATAAGTTTCATCATTAGTACTCACTTTCACTTTCTTATGTTTAGATTCTACATGTTCAAAAATATTTTCAAGATTGTGCAATGAGATACTTTTAGGTTGAATAAAGAAAAGATTACTCCTATGAGTACCAGTGCAAATAAGACTTTTATTCTTTCTAATAGAAACTTTATTATCAAAATGAACAGAATAACCTTGTCTCATCAAACAGGAAATAGAAATCAAATTCCATTTAAATACCAGAATATAATAACAATTCTTTATTTCTAAAAATCTAAAATCATCGAAATTCAAAATAACATCTCCCATTGCATGAGCTTCAACTATTGAGCCATCTCCCAATCGCTGCGTGAACTCTTCAATAGCGAACTTCCTAGTTTCCTTGAACCCCTACAAAGTATTACAAACATGGTCAGTGGCTCCCAAATCTACGATCCAAAAATCAATAGAATCAACCACATGACAAGCCTCAATGAACAACAAATTGTCATTACCTTGTTTTTCCTTGTCGTTGTCCTTCTCCTTCTTAAGGGCTAGGTAAGTTTTGTCGTTCCTCTTCCAATGTCTATCCTCATTACAGTGGAAACATTTTCCCTTTAGTTTGGAATCCTTCTTGGTCTTCTTTTTCTTTGGAGCCAAAGAAGAAGGAGTCTTTTTCTTCCTTTTGACCTTTGCCTTTCGACTTAGGTTTGGAAGAACTCACTTGAATTACATTAGTCTCAGCTAACCCTGACTTATTCTTCTTAAGAATATTCTCTGTTATTTGCAGATCTTTCATCATGCCAGTAAGAGTATAATCCTTCCGACGAATCTCATAATCAATCTTAAATTGATTGAAAATATCTAACATTATGTTCAAAACCATGTCAATTTAGGTGTCATAATCAATTTCAGCACCAAGGATTTCTAGTTCGTTAAGGTATGCGATGATTTTCATCATATGTTCCCGAACTGGAGTACCCTTCTTTTGACGAAGATTCATAAATGCACTTGTAGCCTCATTTCTAGCTTGACGATCGAGACTGGCAAATATTTTGTCAACACTCAGCATAATGTTAACAGCGGTATCCATCTCACAATGTTGTTGTTGCAATATATTGCTTATTGAGCCAAGTATATAGCACTTAGCCATCTTATCAGATTGCTTCCACTTATCATATAAGTTTCTTTCATCATTGGTGGATTCCTCAATTGACTGAGCAGGACATGGAGTGGTGAGAACCCACTTATATTTGTCAACAATAAGTACTATGTCTAGATTACGTTTCCAGTCTACATAGTTTTCACCATCCAGCTTATTTTGTGTGAGTAAAGCGGATTAAGGATTAAGTGCCATATCTACTAAAAAATAAATAAATATTCCATGTATAAGCAAACATCATATATCATGTTTCGAATAATTAACTTAAAGTATCAGTCATACAATATGCAAGTGAAGTATCCCTAAGACTATCACTTATATTCATGGTAATTTAACATACCATTGATTTCAAGCCTCCTACAGGAAGTCATGCAATCAACTGGTCAAACTGAAACAATTTTAATTACTAAATAGACAGATAACTCTTGTCCTATATTTCTAACTACCATTTACTTTGGTCCTCTAACCGACTAATAAGAACTCCTACAGGAGGATATTAATGTTTCAAGTTGAGTGTTTAACCATTTTTTCAGTAACTAAACTTTCTATATAAGACCGTCTCCTACGGACGATCAGCCTCATAAAGTCTACCTAGTACCTTATCCTTAGAAGCTCATTTTCAGTATTAACTGGACGAAAAAAAAAAACTTCCTACAGGAGCTCAGCAAGATTCTGAGGCAAGGCTTATCCTAATATATAACGAACCAACAATG
>JXTB01000267.1:248603-298669 GCA_002914805.1 Parasponia andersonii | reverse complement strand
TAACTATCACATAATCAGTTTTCAAAATATCTATTCAAAATTTGAAATTCAAACTAAAAGATATTATCTCATAATATCTAACTAATTTTTTTTTTTAAATTCCCATTTTAAAATATATCTAATTATTCAAATAATAATTAAGATATTATAGATATCAACCATACCCATAATTCAAATTAAAATATCATATCATTTCAAATTTCAAAAATTTAAATTTAATAAGGATATAAAAATTTGAATTCAAAATAGATAACTAACTATCACATAATCAGTTTTCAAAATATCTATTCAAAATTTGAATTTAAAACTAAAAGATATTATCTCATAATATCTAACTAATTTTTTAAAAAAATTCTCATTTTAAAATATATCTAATTATTCGAATAATAATTAAGATATTATGGATTTCAACCATATCCATAATTCAAATTAAAATATCCTATCATTTCAAATTTCAAAAATTTAAATTTAATAAGGATATAAAAATTTGAATTCAAAATTTAATCTATCAGTTCTCACAAAACTATGGATAAATTAAATTAATTTTAAAATAAAAATAATTAAAATTATGGCCGGAAATACGAAACTTGTCGGGACAAGCAGATAGACGGAACGGGAGGCCAGCATGTAAACGTTGGCCTCAAGGACGTTATGCAGCCATGCTCAGGATAACTACCGGGCACCAACGGGCTCGCATAACACTATGCGGCCTCGCTCGGGATAACTCCCGAGCGACAACGGGCTCGCATAACAATCGCACTGAGCGGCCAAGGCACGGGAGGCTACCCGTGCGGCCGCGCAGCCATGCCCGCATGCCATGCGTGGGGTGATCCCGCGTGGCATACGCAGGCTGGCCGCCTGTAGGCCACGCGCAGATCGCATCTGTGGTGCCCAAGATTCTCACATGTATATTAAGCCAATAATAAACAGGTTCTAATTATATATTAGGAATCTAGAAGTTGTTAATACTAGTTTCATAGTAACATGCTCATTCATTATGTTATGTGCATTTATATACATGTTATTATACTAATGATTATCGAAGTGTCCCAATGCATTGTAAAGGTTCAATACCCTCAGAGAGAGAGCTCGGTGTACTAAAAGAATAAAGAATATAATTATGAAAGTAATACTATATTTGCATTGTTAATTGGAGTGTAATTGACTTATTTGTATACTTAGTGATTGGTTATGGGACTAGGTTCCACCAAATTACAATAAGATTGGCCATATAGGATCATAAGTCAAAGTATGACTAGTTTTCACTTTCTAAGGTAGGATTCACCAACTTTGGCTACACTTGGGTATATAGGAGTGACCAGCAATGTGGTGACCATGGTAAGGATGTTTTAGAGCTGGATACATAGAAAGTAATGTGTAAAATACCCAAAATACCCCTTATAATTTAAGTTATACTTTTTCTCAGCCATTAAGTGTTGATTTTGGCTCAAATCTAGTCATTTGCTTTCCCTTTCTCTCCAGCCATGACCTGAAACTCTCCAGTGCTTTTTTTGACTTCTCTCAACTTCCTTCAAATATTTCCAAGAGTTTTCAAATGGTAGAACTCAAATTGGAGCTCTAGAAAGTAAGATACACCAAAACTAGTCAAGGTAATTCTATTAAGTTCTTCTTTCTAGGTCTTGAACTTTAATTTCAATTCTCTATTTGTTTCTACTTAAATAATGGTTTCTTCAGGTCTTCTTAAATCCAAAAATCTAATTCTAAGCCTAGAAAATCAGTTTAGTGGAGGTAGAAGGCAAGAACTCTAACAAAAGCTCAAACTAGTCAAAGTAAGCATTATGTATGATTTTGAACTTATAGTTAATTTCTTTTGTGTTAGCTCTTAAACCAAAGCTATTAGATGAATAATGGTCCTAGTAACCCTTATGTATTACTAGAAACATAGAATTTAAGTGGGAAATTCAAGTTACATCTAGAGCCCCAAATTTGCTAATTGTGTATTCAAGTGTTTCCATAGGTGTATTAAGCTTTCTATACTTGTAATCTGATTTCCTCAACTTGCAATGGATATGTCATGGATTCTATTATTTATTCCATTAATGTAGCTACTATTTGTAGCCATAGACAAGTGTACAAATTATTTTAAACTTGTCTAAACTGAAAAAGATTTGAAATGTATTTCTATGTTATCCTAGGTGTTTCTTTTGATTTGTATATGTAGGAATTGGATTGTTGATTGCTACCACAGGTCTTAAACTATGATTTTAATCATGTGGAGATGTCCTAAAAATAGAGAAGGTGCTGTTCAAATATTTTTAAAACCAAATGGTACTATTTAGAAGCAAATGGACTAGTTTTACAAAATTATGTGTCATTTTAGATCATTTTTGTGCTAACGAACTACCATTCATATTTTAATACTTTTGAACAGTTTTTCAATGCTAGTTGTTGACTACCAAGTACCTTGAGTGATTTATATACTTCCGGGTCATTTTAAGATCAAGTTTCCTAATTTGGTGAAAGTTGTTATTTTGGTCTTGTTTAAGTATCTTAATGCATTCTTTTTGTAAAATGTGCATATTGAATAATAATAATTTATGATAGGAGATTAGCACACCAATCTCGAGAAGATATTGACTCTTTCTAATATCAATTCTTATTCAAGACACGAGGTAAGTAAAGACTTACAACTGCATCACAAGAACTATTTGGAAGATGTAATTATGTGAAACTTACTTATTCTTGAAAGTTATGAAATTGCATGTGCATGGCACATCTTGCATGCAAATGGAGAATTTTATTGTAAAAGTATTTGAAAGCGAGTACCATTATACCAATTTTATAAGTTAAGTTTTAATGGCAATTGCTAGTCTGTCAGAGCTGGATAAGTAAGTCTGTTGATGCAGACTCTCCTGTTGAAGCGGGATTTGCAGATCTTTTGATATGTTTCGTTGAAGCGGGACAATATTAGCACGGTGTGGGATGCCCCTTTGATGAGGAAAGGAGTTTTTAAAAAAAAAAACCTCACACGACGGTCGTACCTTATTTTTACTCTTGGCCAGAGTTTCCGCCCAATGTCATCACGACCTATCGACTTACGAGACAAGTAATGTGCTAAGGGGCCCAACTAAGAATAATTTTTAAGGAAAATGATGGATTCAAATGTTTAAGAAAAAAAAAGGGTACAATAGGAACTTTATGAGATTTTAAACCATTCATAAGCATATATAATTTTTACTTACTAGGCTTTAGCTCATTTTAGTCTTGTGATGTAGATGAGGAGACACATTTTGGTATTGACTAGCTGGTTGCTTGATTTGTCTTTTGTAGCCATGATCGTATAGATGTTGACGAGCTTGACCTGTGGGCGATATTTTTATTTTGAGATATTTTGGTGTAATGTAAATACTACTGTTGATGGCAAAATAAACTAGTGAAAACCTCTTTTGATTGTACATTTTGTAAAGATACTTTTAACAAGAAATACCATACAGTTGCTTTTGTTTAAATATTTTGGAAAGTTCAAAATTTGCTCATTTTTTTAAAAACAAAAGATAATGTTTAAGAAAGAATAATACTTCATAGTTTGACTGTATATAACAATATGGTTAAACTAGGGGGTATTATAGCATCCGCGCGGCCAGCGGAACCGTGCCTGAGCCACATGCGTGGTGTGATTCCGTGCGGCATGCTCAGGCTGGCCGCCCGCAGGCCATGCGCGAATCACATCCAAACAGCCTGCAAGGGCCGAGCCCATGCTGCATGTGCAAGGTGCACCCACGCGGCTTGCACAGGGAGGTAACCCATAGGCCATGCACGGATCCTATCTGCGTGGCCAGCGGTGTCTCACCTGCGTGTGGCCCGTGCACGGGTCACACCCGTAGGCCTGGCATGGGCAGTTCACACGGCTCCTAGCCGTGCATCGCTCCGTCGTCTCTTTTTTTTTTTAAATTGAAAAAAAAAAATAGTTTTCATAAAACTCAAAAAATAATTAAAGTTCAAAACATTTCTATGCATAGTTTTATCAAGTACATAAAACATGAACACATAGAAATCAAGAACATGCCGGAAAAATGAAAATTAAAATAAACATGATCATTACCTCATAGCAACATCTAATCAAATAATCATTCAAACTCATTGAATCTATTGATCATCATGCAAACTAGAACATACTCATAATATGAACAAGACTAAACATAAATAAAACCTTTCCAAAAATCAAAAACATCAATCAACAAGAGAATAGACTGGAGTAAAATATGCTAGATCAACAATAAAACCATGCTCTGGTACCAATTGCTAGTGTTAGATTGAACAAAATTTCCGAAAATATTTTCATAAAATCATTTTCAAGAATACCATAGTTTTGTAAAATCAAGAAACGCAGCAGAATTAGTCGTTAAAAATTTTTCCTTTTATAAAATGTTTCGGATCGTGATCTAACATAAATTAACTCTTGATCTAGACAAGAATAATACCCGGAATCGCTCCATAACCTTCTCGTCTTCCCGTATATTCTCGAAAGCTATTTGATTGATCCGGTGAGTGGTCACCTTCTTGATTCCCAAACATGAGATTTGTAGACGAATAAGAAGACAATCTTCTCGAAACAATTTCTCCTGGTTGACCAAAAATACCAAGGATGGAATCCCTAGGGTTGGCCGATTTTCTACTCTCCTTCTCTCTTTGTTATACGTGTGTCACTCTCTTTTCAAGGGGTTGTTTCACGTATTGTGTTGTATTATGCAGTTAGAGAACTTTTCTCCTAACTATAGAGAGATTAGTAAAACTTAATGGGCATATTGGGCTCAACTGATCATCAAATAACTATTGGGTTTTAATTTGAGATAGACAGGGGACCAGATGGATCCATAAAGCCAAAGCTCCAATAGACCATACACCCATTATCATAATTAACTCTTAATTATGATTGGGCCTTGTCCATTAATATTGGGGCATACCACTATAAGCCCAATATTGAACTCTTGGACTAAATATCATTTTATTTCTGTGAAACTTATTAACAATTAATTAGTTTGATCCATTTAGCATATACTATACTTGTTGACATACCCCCAATGCAATGCCGCACTAGTAGGATGAAATTACTACATTACTTCTCTATTACATATTTACCTTTGAGTTGCCATTTTTCATCTAATGGATAATAGTTGACTACAGTGTTTGTATCTGCTAATACTAACACAGTCAAATTCACATAGTGAATACTGAGGCCCTGAATTATATTATCCAAGTACTTGAAACAACTCAAAGTGACATCATATGCACGGTGTCCATCATGAAAAACGTTCTACACATTTCATATACCTTATCTTCTAAGATACCGGAGTTCGAACTATAAATCGAAACTAGTCCTTCAGTAACTCAAAAAGACAAAACACGTAAAAGTAAGTTCATTAATCACTAGGATTAAGGTATTCTACAATAGTGCTAGATTAGTAAAATTAGAAATTTGAGTTACGGCACTTAACCTCAAATTCTAATTCACTAGGTCATGTTTGATGCTGTTATAACTTTCTTATAACACACTAGTGTTTCTATCCGAAGACTCACTTCGATAATTAGAGACTTCATTAATTAAATAGAAAATACTACATTCTATGGCATAGTAAAGTATTCCATCTTTAATATGCAGAATAGCAACAATTTAATTTAGACATAATGAAGTAAAGAATATAATGTCTCCCATTTATGAACTCATCATACGAATAATTCTTTATTACTTATTTCTTGTCTTGGAATCTTTTTAGATGTTTACATAAGATAAATATATACATCACATGTATATCAATACGACACAAATGAAATAGAAATTAATAACCTAGAATTTATTAATAACAAAATAGCCAAATAAATAATCCAATAAATATTGTTTATAATGTCTAAATAATATATTGCTTTATAGGACATTATTCCAACACCAATAGGGTCAAGCGTTGTAGCATATAGCTTGATTCATCATGGAAATCAGAATTAGACTCTTCGTCTTCTGCATCAGGTTTGACTATAATTTTGGGTGCTGAAACAATAGTACCCAGCCTAGTAGAGGAGATTCTTGCTAAAGAATGAAAGGTAGACTCATGTTTCAACATTCTTACGAAGGTCGGTCGATTGAGCATATGCTGAGGAAGGATCAACTCATCACTGGGGGCCCAAACAGTTGCTGCTCAGGAGTATAACTCAGTGATTAAAGAAGGGCATGCCATTCCGATTCTTACTTTACGAATGGCATATAAGATGGAGCAACGAATCGCTCACCTAATATCTATAGATAGGCCTTTGATGATGGTGTAGAGAAGAACTGCATGGTTGGGAGTGATGTCACTGTGATGAGAAATCGGCATCAAGCGAGCATTCAGAAAGTAAGGCCAAGCTTTGGTGGATGCTGACATTATTTTTGTTTTTAGACATTTCTGCTCATCATTTTGCCATACCTAGTCAGTATCCGGAGCATATAAAACCCGCAATACATCATCGTAGTCTGGTGCTTTCTCAAAGGTAGCTAACTCATCTGTTTATGTTGGGTAATTTGAAACAACTATTGATAGATGTCTTTGTAAATGAAACATTCTGCTGATGCACCGTGGTGATACAGTTTCTATGTTCAGCTGCATTAGCATAAAATTCTTGCACAATCATGTGCACTCTGGCATTTGTTTGCTCACCAGTGTGTCCCATTTTCTTCTTTTGATTTCAACCACAATGTCAAGGAAACTATCTTCACCTATATTAAAACCTCTTTCAGAAATGACCGCCCTTTTACATTCAGAAATTTCTTTCAATTCAGCTATATTCAGACATAGCATGTGGCTGAGTTGCATAAGGAGACTTTTGCCCCTGTTATAAAAATGACTATAGTTCATCCTCTTATTGTAGTTACTTCTATTCATCGGTGGAATATTTCTCAGATGGATGTGAAAAATGCCTCCTTAAATGGCGATCTTTAAGAAGAAGTCTATGTAGTTCCCCCTCCTGGTGTTTCTCATAATACAGGTGAAGTTTGCAAGCTTAGAAAAGCACTTTACGGTCTCAAACTGGCACCTCGAGCATGGTTTAAAAATTTCTCTACTATGATTACTTCCCTTGGCTTCTCTCCTAGTTATCATGATTCAACTTTGTTTGTCAAGTGTACTTCAGCTAGTCGTATTTTACTTTCTTTCTATGTTGATGACATGATTAATACTGGTGATGATGTCAATGGGTTCCTTGCATTATTTTCTAGGTATTGAAGTTGCTTCTTCTTTGAAAAGTTATCTTCTTTCTCAGTCTAAGTACATAGCTGACATATTAGAGCGTGCTCGTATTACTAATAATAAGACTACTGATACTCCCCTCGAATTAAATGCTCAGTACTGTCTTTCTAATGGTTCTCCTCTTCCAGATCCGAGTTTATATCGTACTATTGTTGGTAGCTTGGTTTGCCTCACTATCACACGTCCAGATATTATATATGTTGTTCATATAGTTAGTCAATTTGTTACTTCTCATACTACGGTTCATTAGGCAGTTATTCTTCACATTTTGAGGTATTTTCGTGGTACTTAGTTTCAATGTCTTTTGCTTCTATCGACCTCTTTCTTGGAACTACGTGCGTATTCTGATGCTAATTGGGTGAGTGATCTGAATAATTGTAAATCTACAACAGGATTTTGTATCTTTTTGGGTGATTCTCTTATTTCTTGGAAGAGCAAAGAACAAGATATTGTATCTAGATCTTCTGCAGAAGCAGAGTATCATGCTATGGCCTCTACCACTTGTGAGATAGTTTGGTTGTATTGGTTGCTTGCAAATATAGGTATTTTTCTGTCTCATCCCACACCATTATATTGTGATAATCAGAGTGCTATTCAGATTGCACATAATTCAGTTTTCCACAAGCGGACTAAATACATCGAGATTGATTGTCATATCATTCGTCATCACTATCAAATTGACACACTCATTTTGCCTTTTGTCTCTTCTACTATGCAGATTGCTGACTTGTTTATAAAGGAATATACCACCTCACATTTTTTATTCTTGTTCAACAATCTCTCAATGCTTTTTGCAGCTACATCGAGAGTTTGAAGGGGGATGTTAGATTATATTTAGATCTTTATTATTTAACTTTAGTAAAGGTATTTTAGTCTTTTTATTATCTATTTGTTAGTCTAAATAAACTCTTTTTTCTAATGTATTTTTAGGGTGCTATGCAATAAGAAACCATAGTTATTTGTTCTTCTCCAATCAAAAAACTTGTTATGAAAAAAATGAACACAAGTATACATACCGAATAAGTAATAAAGTCTAAGTATGAGTATTGTTTCCACAAGGACTGGGCTTACTAAGTACCAAAATTATTCTAACTCTAATTTTATTTGAAACAAATCAAAAGGAAATATTTCAAAAAATAAATCTAATAGCTAAATAAAAAGAAAGCAAAACAAAATAGTAAATAGGACAATCAAGTAGCTAAAGACCTAGGGTTTCCAATTCACCTAGATTAATCCACGTAAATTATTCAATCCAATCAATTAATGTTCATTCCCTATGCTAACAGCGAATTTCTCTATTATATCTATTAATCTTTCTCAAGAATTAACAAACATATTTCAATAGATAGGTTTCAACATTTTTATGTAAACTATGAACCTGTCAAGACTTATTAAGTACAAGAAATTCATAATACTACATAAGTCTCATAGATATCTCTATCCTATGATAATCTCATATTTTATTGATAAAAAAAATTCAATCCTCCCTTCTTGGATTAAACTTCTAATTTATGCAAAAGTTTATCATGCTCTCACAAGTGTTAAGCATAGATTAATATAATTAGCATAGAATGAGAATAAACATAAAATTAAATTGAAATTCAAATAATTCAAGACATCATAATCTAGCTACATCGTAGCCCTAGAAAATAAATTAGTTCATAGCTAAAGCAAGAAGAAATATGATAATTCTGAACATAAGGAGTAAAGAAAAAAAAAACTCGAATTTGAGTTGTAGTACTCCCGTCTCCAGCTCGTGCACCTCCTCTCCTTCCCTTGAACTCTCTCTTTTTCTCTATCTTTCTTGTGGTCTAAAGCTCTTAAAAGTCCCCAAATAAGTCCTAAAAAGACCTATCTATAAGCTTGGAGATGGCCACATCAAAAATTAGGTAAAAAGGCTTCTAAAGAAAATCATGTGCTGAATTTTTGTAGCGTAGTGCCAGGGCACCACTAACACAGCGCCAGGGTGGCACCCTGGTTGCTAAGTCTCTTTTTGTGCTCGAACTAAAACTGCAGTGCCCATAACATGGAGCAGCAATGCTATATCCCCTATAACTTTTTTCCCCTTTAAAAATTTGCTCATTTCAATCCTCCAAAGTGCTCTAGTGCCAATGACATATGCCAAGGCACTCCCTTTCTTTGTCGATCAGGCCACAACCATGCAATTTTGCTCCAAATACCACCAAGTGTATGAAAATTATTTAAACTATACTCAAAATATTAAAAATACAAATAAAACCCATGAAAAATCCTGAGAATCTACTAAGTATCTTGTTTAAATGGTCTCTAATTTGTGAGTAAACCTCCCTTATCAAATACCCCTAAACTTAATATTTTGCTCATCCTTGAGTAAAACAAACACAAAGGAAGAAATAAAGGTAAATAAAACATCTAAAAACTAAAACATGGGTATTAATTCAATTTAGAATGTAAATAGGCCTCAAAGATTGTACATAATCATTAACTTAAGGAAAACATCAAAACATCAGCAACATCTAGAATTTCAACTTCAGTATTAGCCTCACTTTTCTCTTGATCCTTCATGTATGTGTGTGTATAGCCAATGACATCTAACCATTTATAACTCGGATCAGTTTATGCAACAAGTGAATTAAGATTAATCTCTAAGTAAGCATTTGTTCTCAAATTCCATATGCTTGTTTTTCAAACTGTTCTCCACTAATGTAGACTAACACCAAAAAAAGATCAATAAGACTTCATTAAGCTTGTAATGTATTGTTAAGTCCATAAAATTAGAGTTATCTAGTGCTATTATATCTTAAGTTTTGCTATATTCTTATTTGAATTAAGTTATTTTAAGCTTTTTTCTTGTTGTTTCGATGTTTTGTTTGTTTATGCTAATAGGAGAATGAAATAAAGGTGTTTGATATAAAATGAGGTGAATTTGTGACTCATAAATAGGTTATTTAAACTATTGAGATTGAAATTGAATCCAACATAGTCGTAACGCAATGAAAATAAGGCAAATCAGAGCTAAAACGAAGAAATGGTGTACCTAAAAATCTGAGGCACCAAACTAGTGGAAACGTGGTGCTGGAGTGCCAAAAAGTGGTGCCGCAATACCAAAGTGGTGCTGTAGTGCCACTTGCTACATCTTGAGTCAATAATTGACAGCTGAGATCATCTTTTTGGCAATCTAAGGGTCCAGATTTAGCCTGCCTTAGGTTCACACAGCCACCTTTTTAAAACTCTATCTTTGGGATTGAAAGAGGTATGTTAGGATAGAGAGAAATAGAGAAAGGCAGTCATGGAAGGAGAAGAAGAGGAGGAAGAAGAAAATAAAGACATAGTCCATCAACTCTATTTCTTGATTTCCTCTCCAACATCAACATCATAATTAGTTCTTCTTGATTTCCTCTCTAACATCAAAATCATAGTTAGTTCTTAGCTTCCTTTCTTCTTTTTCTTGTGAGTTTTTTTTTTATACATTCCATATTTAGAGAATAGTATAGTTAAGAGGAAATTTTAGATAGAGAGTTTAAGGGAGCAAGAGCCAAGCTTGGAGAAAGAACTTGGCAACCTCCATGAACACCTTCAAGCTTTTCTAATAGGGAATTCTCTAACTTTTCACTCTTTGATTTTGTATTTCTTAAATTTGTTGGATTATAATGTTAATGTTCTTAATTAATTTATGAACTACATATTTCTTTGTCTAGTTTTGCTATATGAATCAACCTAGTATCTTGTGTTTGTCTATTTCTTTCCTCTTCATTAATTAAATCTATTGTTGAGTTATTTGTTTTACTTTGTACTTATTGTTTCTATTTAATTGATCACTAAATATTGTTGAGTGAAATCTTTATGAATTTGAGAAAGAGAATTTAGGTTTGGACATAGGTATAATAATATAAGATTACCTAGTTTGGGGTAAGTTTGCATAGGATAGGAATATACCTATATGACTTATGCAACCTTTGTATGAGAATAGCTAAACTTAATGAATCTAGTCAATTTATATTAGGAGTAATATGTTAGCTTGTCAAGATGTTTTCACTTACATCTTGAAAAAGAGTTTGTGAGTATATTCGAATTCTCGGTTGACAACTAGAGAGGAATTAGGATATTGTGTGTTTAAAGAATGGTTGGGGAATTAGTAAACCTAGGCATTTTTCTTATTATTTTACTTTCATTTATTTTGCATGATAGTTTAGTTTCCTTTATTTTATTTCTTTAAAAACTATATTTCAGTTGTTTGGATAAAGTTAGGATTGACCAATTTTAATACTTAGCTTAGACTTAGTAATCAATCCTCGTGGGTTCGACACTCTAACTCCTAAGTCTATATTACTTGTGACCGTATGTACTTGCATGGGAGTGTGTGAGTATAATTTGTAGTTGCACATTCTAATCAACATGTATGGCTATGGTGATGGCAGGATAAGAATGAATATTTTAAACTCAGTTCGTACTCGCACCATAAGCAAACACCTTCCTCTAAAACCGTTATGAAGCTCAATTTAATATTCCCACTAGCACCCACATACTTATTTTTAAACTTTCTCTCCTGCTACCACTTTTTTTTTCTTTTCTAAATTTGCACTACTACACCCCTAAACTTATTTTTTTATTATATGTACCAAGGGTGTGGCACAAATTTGTTTTTCTTTTTTTTTCGTTCTCAACTCCACCCTTTCTCCCATATATAACATAGCTCATCATAAATTCCAAATCAATCACATGCTTACGGTATGAAAGGTCATATAGATGGAATTAAAGGCTAAGCTAAGACTGTAACTAACAAGAAAAAGATATATATTAGGCTCAAAAGGGGTGACTAAGGATAAAAATATACAATGGTAAACTCGAAAGGCTTAAACGGTTCAAACGGTTCAAATATGGCCTAAATCATTTCCTCAGTTAGGTGTAGTCTAGAATTTGTTGAGATTTAAAACATGTACTTAATTCACAAAACCTTTTCTAAGTTTTCATATGGCTGAACATGCATGACTGTATGCACAAATGTGTAAAAAAATTGCAAATAAAGCAAAGTCAGCATTGAAATCAAGCACACAGACTAAGTCAATATTTATCATTTTCCAAAAGTTATGTTTATATCATTCATAATCTCATCATTAGCCCAAACTTACTAAACTAAACAAATCAATACTCAATTTGTTTTTTTCCCTACCCCTAAACTTAAAATTGGCATTGTCCTCAATATTAAGTTAAAAGAGAAGGTAAAAAAAAACTCTTTTAGATTGTTACACAAAGATGAAGGCTTCTTGTTGATCATTAAAGTCCATATTGATGACCCCCAAGCTTGTACAAGAACCTAAGTCATATAAAATAAACAAAACATAACAAAAGAGAAGAAAAATAAAAATAACTAAAACAAAATAAAAAGAATAGAAACATGGGTTGCCTCCCAAGAAGCGCTAAATTTATAGTCTTTAGCTAGACTCTTCAACAGCTCATTCATAGTATTCTCATAAGCATCACCCATGTATACATATCGACAAATAAGAGGGCAAGGACTTATGCTTAAGTATTGGAGGCTTCTAGATGGACAACAATGGCCTAAGAAATTCTTTCTTAAGTTTCTTAAATTTAGGCTTTCTTCCATGATTATAACTTGGCAAAGTTATTAAGTAATATGTATCATCCATAGCCCCTCCCCTTTCAGCTTTAGTTGTCTCAGAATAAACTATCCAAGCTTCAAGTAGTGCTTCTGGATAGTTGGTATCCAATAATCCGGCTAATTGCAGCCACGGTTTTGTTGAAGGAGTTTCCTTAATGTCCATGGTAGTGTTTCCAAGATGCTCCTCATTTTTCTCATCCACTTCACTTGGAATTAGTGATTGAAAAAAAAAATGATGGAAGCTTGTCTTTTCGCAGATTCTTCCGAATTATTTTATGACTTACCAGTTATTCACCATTCTCATGCATAATCTCCATCTCTTGCATCTTTAGGTTGGTAGGCTCAATGTTGCTTGAAAAATATTCTAGTGATCCTCCATATACAAAACTTGTCAATTGACTCATTTGTATCAGAAGTTTTTGAGAGAATGCATCTTGATCTTGCGAAATTTTCTCTATATCTGTCACGAAGCTAGATGTTGCTTGAGCAAGTTGGGCGAAAGCATCTTCCAAAGACACCTTCTTTTCTTGTTGCTGAAATTCAGGTGAAAGATTCATTGAATTTTGATTGTCGCATGAGACATTATAATCATTCTGCCACCTAAGATTATATGTGTTGGTATATAGGTTGTGTTGTTATTGGAAGTTAGACATAGTTTGCTCACTAGTATACGACACAAATGAACTTCCAAATCGGTAGTTAGCTCTCCAATTATTTAATTGCCTCGACAAGGTAGCAACTTGAGGAGACAAAGCTTAGATAACATCAATTTCATATGCTCTTATGGCTCTCTTTGGCATGGATTATTGTGATTGAAACCGACAATGATAAGCCATTGCTCCTATCATCCATTAGCTGCTCTATCAACCACACTTTTAGTCACGTAGTTCAATCCCTTGTAGAATGTTTGAACTTGTAACTACCTTGGCATTCTCTTATATGGTGCCAAATCTCCTTATACTTTGCCCATGCATCTGATAGAGACTTTATGTCATATTGGACAAAGGTACAAGTGTTATTCCACATCTTAGCCTCTTTTTCTTTTAGCACCTACAATGAAAACCTAGAATACTAAAATTAGAGACAACGTAAGTAAAAGAAATAAAACTAGAAAATCAAATTAAAATTAAAGTTGTTTGGTATTGATATTAGTAAAAGCAAATAGTCCCTAGCAACGACACCAAAAAACTTGTTGTGAAAATAATAAACGCAAGTGCATGTATCGAATAAGTAATAAAGTGTAAGTATGAGTATCGTTCCCACGAGGACTGTACTTAATAAGTACCAAAATTATTCTAACTCTAATTTTAATTGAAAGCAAATTAAAAGAAAATATTTCAAAAAAATAAATCTAATAACTAAATAAAAATATGCAAACAAAATAATAAATAAGACAATCAAGTAGCTAAAGACCTAGGGTTTTTGATTCACCTAGATTAATATGCCTAAATTATTCAATCCAATCAATTAATATTTATTTCCTATGCTAACAATGAATTTCTCTATTATATCTATTAATCTTTCTCAAGAATTAATAAACATATTTCAATAGACAAGTTTCAACATCTCTGTGTAAACTATGAACCTATCAAAACTCATTAAGCACAAGAAATTTAAAATATTGCACAAGCCTTATAGATATCTCTATCCTCCTTATAGGTATCTCTATCCTATGATAATCTCATGTTATATTCATCAAGATAAATTCAATCCTCCCTTCTCAGATCCTAGATTAAACCTCCAATTCTTGCAAAAGTTTATCAGACTCTCACAAGCATTAAGCATAGATTAATACAATTAGCATAGAATGAAAATAAAATTAAATTGGAATTGAAATAATTTAATACATCATAATCTGACTACATCGTAGCCCTAGGAAATAAATTAATTCATAGTTAAATCAAAAGGAAACATGATAATTCTAAACATAAAGAGTAAAGAAAGAAAAACTCTAAGCGAATTTGAGTTATAGCACTCCCGTCTCCGGCTCGTGCCCCTCCTCTCCTTCTCTTGAACTCTCTCTTTCTCTTTATCTTTCTTCTAGTCTAAAGCTCTCGAAAGTCCCCAAATATCTCCTTCTCTTGAACTCTCTCTTTCTCTCTATCTTTCTTGTGGTCTAAAGTTCTCAAAAGTCTCCAAATAAGTCCTGAAAAGACCTATTTATAAGCTTGGAGACGGCCGCATCAAATATTAGGTCAAAAGGCATCTAAAGAAAATCTTTGCTGAATTTCTGCAGCGTGGCGCCACTGACACAGCACCGGAGCACCACCTTGGCCACCAAGTCTCTTTTTGTACTCGAACTAGTGCTAGAGTGCCCATAACAGGGCGTCGAGGTGCCATATCCTCTGGAACTTTTTTCTTCTTTAAAAATTCGCTCCTTTTGAACCTCTAAAGTGCTCTAGTGCCAATGACATGCACCAAGTCGCTTCCTTTCTTTGTTGATCATGCCATAACCATGTAATTTGCTCCAAATACTACTGAGTGCATCAAAATTGTCTAACCTATACTCAAAACATTAAAAACATAAATAAAACCCATGAAAAATCCTGAGAATCCACTAAATGCTTTGCTTAAATGGTCTCTAATTCGTGAGTAAACCTTACTCATCAATATTGTTAACATTTATTTCTCAAATGGTGATGAAGACTTCAAGACTGGTTTCTTATACCAAGTATTGAAATCTGTATAAATTTTCTCCTCTTATCTATGTCGCAAAGCCACTTTATACTGCTTAGCTAATCCTTTCAATGAAGTCTTTTTTTTATTTGCATATTTATCAAAAAATGAGTTTATACTTTTTGATCATTGAGTTGTAGACATTCCTGTAAAAGAATGTATCTCTCATGTACGTAGGCACCCAATACATGCAGTCTTCGAATAAAGACTTAAAAACCAATCATTTTCTTGATGTTCAAACCTATTAATCATATTGAACCAAATCTTCTCAAAATCTTCCTTCGTCCAAGAATTATAAATACAACTATTGAAGATTCTCATAAAAGTTTCATTTTTCTTTATCAAATGTCCAAGTTTTTAAGGATCTTTCTCAAAATGTGCCACAAGTAAAAACGAAATCTTATATTAGGAAAAACAGGCTTGATAGTTGCTTTCATGACTTTATCTTCATCAGTAAGTATGGCAGTTGGAGGTTTCTCACCCATTACTCTAAGCCACGTTTGCATTAGCCAAACAAAAATTGATGTAGTTTCATCTACAAGCAATGCACATCCAAGAAATGTTAATTGGAAATGGTTGTTTACTCCTATAAATGGAGCAAATGGCATCTTATACTTATTTATAATATGTGTTGTATCAAAAGAGACGATATCTCCAAAAATTTTATAATCTTCTCAACCTTTTGCATCCACCCAAAAGATATTTCTCAAATGATGTTCATCATCCAAATCCATTACATAAAAGAAAGTGGGATTTTCTTCTTGCATATGAATAAAATGTTCAAGCATTGCGTTAGCATCTCTTTCTGCTAGAGCTAAATATCTTTTTCATCCAAATGATTCCTAATATCTTTTTCCATACAACCAATGATCTCATAACCACCGCGTTCTTTAGATATTGTAGCTGAAAGATTTGTTTTAGATATTACTAAATAATTAATTAATTATGTTGTAACACGTGTATGAAAAGTTGTTGCAATAACGAGTGCATATATTACAAAAAGAACAATAAAATAAAGAATGAACACAAGACGTTTCAACATAGTTTGGACCTCTCCTACTCCACGGGACATGCCTAAAGATTAAACAAATTAGAAAAGTATCAAGATTACAAACACCAATTGATTAATGTAATAAAAGACTTCCTCTTTTCAATTGCCACAATGTGTTGTAATAACTCCACCAATCTTGTTTAGCAATCTCCCTCGTCTTGTTAATCCTTTACACGTGAACGCCCTTCACTGGTCTAGATCTGTCTCCTCCCGAAGACATATTGTTCTTCCTCCCAAAGAATAAGATACACTCAAATAAAGTACCTAAAAAATCCTAAAGTTCTCTAAGTCTCACAATGACAATAGAACAAACTCTATGCCTTACTTAAAAGCTCTCTCAAAGAGTATTTTCTCTAAAATGAATTGCAAACAAATCCTTTAGATTTTCTAAGCTTTTATAGATAAATTTCCAGCCCCAATTTCGTGCTCCTTTGGTGTGAATAGGCTGAAAATAAGAAAGGAATGACTTGCCACAAAATTTGTTGTCATTCCTTATTTGTACAATCTGGAATCTATTGCAACAAATTTAGTGAATTGTCCCTGAAAAATGTCTAGGTACATTGAGAGAAGTTCTTCATGATTTTGGCTATGAAATCACTCTTTTATACCTGTAAAAATTTTTCTTAAAGACAATGATTGATTTTACAATTAATTAAAGTCAATTAAAATCAAATAAGAAAATTTTCCATAAACAGTGAAATCTGTTGTAACAGATTTCACCAGAAAAATCTGACAGCTCATGAAATTAAAAACATTAATTTAATAAGACCATAATCTGTACCATAATTGATGAAATATCACCATGATTCTACTAATATACCTGTCAATAATCATTATCTAATATCTGAGGTAATAAAGAGCAAGAATCAAGCAAAAAATGAAAACTTAATTAAAGAAAAAATGAAATAAAGTATTTCAATCAATTAGGTCCAGCTTAATCACAAAAATCTATCAGCAATAATCCCTATTATCCTTCTAGAAATGTTAAATAATGAAAATAAGAACAAAGGATGCAAGAATAAAAAATTTCCAAAATAGGATTTTCGGCCAACACAAATTCGTAGTAAGTGATCTTGTAAATTTGTTGAAACAAATATTTTACAATATCAACAGACCTATTGTAATAACTTGTTAGTTTTCTCAGAACAACTTGAGTTTATTATTTTTGCCAATTGTTTGCCAATACTTGTCAATGTCTTGGACCTAGCAGTAGTTAATATTTTATTTGCGCCAATCCCAACTGAATTTAAAGTGCTAACATTATGCTTATCCAAAGATGTAAGATTTCTGTGACATGGAAAATAGTGAGCATGACTAGGAAAAACTTCACGGTTATGATCTTTAATAAAATTGTGAACATACCATTTCCCATTGAACAATTTTTTTACACGCAACATTGACTTACAATCTAGTAGAATTAGATTCTCTTTTCATCCCATATCTTGCACAAGCAAACTTGATATGAATGAATTCTTGAGATGATTTTTGATCGACAACTATGTATTTTTGAAATGCCAAATCCAATATACTTTGAATACCTTAAATAAAATTCATGTGCAATTCGAGTGAATCAAATTTCATCCCTTTGCAAGGTTCTAGTTTTTCTCCCTCTTCATCTTTCACAATATGATCAAACACACATTCAGTATCATTATTGTTGCGCTCATTATAGCTTAAATTTATATCTATGTCTAAGTTTATCATTACCTATTAAAAAAAATATAACACATAATAATTATAACATGTATTTTACCTTAAAATATTTATATTGTATTATGCATAACAAAATATTTAACAAATGTAGAATAATAAAAAATGAATATTCAATAACTTAAGAAAATATAGTAGTATTTATTTATATATTTTTCGGTCAACATATGAGGAATGATTTCTAAAAGAACTAATAAAATATTTACATGAAAATCAATAATCTAAAAACGCAAATAATATGTTTATAATTAATTTCTTACAAATAAAACAAAATTGTAAAGCATAACATTATTCCCCTAAATTAAGATTTGTATTACTTTGTTTCTACAACTTTGAGGGAAAAATGGTTAACCTAAATTTGCTGGAAAAATATAGAAATTAGAGAGTGTTATCTCAATAAGAAGAATTCTGTCGATTTCTTTTTTGCTGAAGAAATTTCCGATCTTTGGTTTTTGTTGGAAGGGATGTATCCTGATCTGAAAAGTATTTGAGAAATTTGCAGAAAAAGACTGGCAGACACGAAAAGGAAAGTGTTTGAGAAAATAGATTTCCCTTCTTTTATTTTTTTGCTCGGAGGTTGGAAATAGGAATTGAGGAGGGAAGAAGTGGGATTTTTTGTTATTTTTAATTCATGACACCTTTTATCAAAAAGATTAGAAACGTTAGTGCGAAAGAAAAGTAAGTATCAGACATGAAAAGGAAAGTGTAGGTGACTGGCATAGTGAAAAGTGGCATAAGGCTACGTTGGAAGAGTCGTAGATTTGAAAAATAAATACTTTTAATTATGCCGAAGAAAAAAAAATTTGTTACAGTATAAAATAGTAGAATGTTTGTTAAATTATAATTTTAAAGTGTTGTGACCTAAAAAAAATTGTATTAAAATATTTGATAAACTGTATGACTAAATTGTTGTGTAAATATAAAATGATTAAAATAAACATTATTATATAATTATGTGTGTATATAAAAAGAGCTTATTAATAATTTTTACAATTATGCATATTTGTACATATTAGAGATATTAATTTTTTCAAAAAAAATTAATATAAGAATAAACTCAATTAAATTAGATACTCAATTAAATTTATTTTATTTTATTTTAATTTATTTTATTTTCACCTGAATTTAAAATTTCAATAAAAAATTAATTTTAGTTATTTCAAAATAATTAATATGAAGAGTATTTTAGTTAATTATGATTTAAATATATTAATATTTTTTTTAAAAAAATTGATATGAAAATAAATTGAATTAAATGTATGACATTTTTATTTTTAAATTAGGTATTTTAGCTATTATAATTTATTCATTAAAAATAGTATATGTTCTTGCATAATCTAAAAACTAAAGCTGTCTTAAGCTATTTTTCGCTTCTAGCTATAACTTTATCAAAAATTATTGAATAATTTAATTTTTCAGATTTTTACCAAATATTTGTTGAATCACAGATTGTTCGAAAAGTACTTTTAGCTCAAAAAGTACTTTTAACTTGTAAAGAAGTTAAACCAAACCGGCCCAAAAAATGTAATAAATTAGAAAAGCGAGTGTTGCGTCTAACTATTTTAGACGAAAAAATAAAATAAAACATGTGGAGCGTAAATAATGTTGCGTCTAGGAAAGCGAGTGTTGAATCAGTTGCTGCTAGCAAAGCTCAATAAATAAATATATATATATATATATCTTTTACAATATTTTTTTAGTTAACATTCTGTTTTTTTTTCTTTGTTTATGGTTAAAAGTTAAAATATAATTGAAGATAAGAACGAAAATTACATAAATATGGCTCTAATTTTGCATTTATGCTTGTATTTTTTTATTTTTTATTTTTATGATTATTACAAATTTAAAAAAACTTGGCTTACCTCACCATCTTAAAAGAAGTTCGGTCTCTACCACTACTCTCTGTATTTTCTCTTTTACTCGATAAATTAAATGTTTTCTTGCGTTGGTTAATATGATTAAGATGGCAACCTTGCTCTAAAAATTTATTTAAATTCAACCTAGTAAACCAATCCCAAAATTTTGTATCCACCACTAAATCTAGATCGATAAATAATTAGATAACAAAATTAAAATTTTTGTTGGCATATTAAATAGTAAGGATTGCAAGTACACGATGCCAAAAGCATGGATTAAGATGGGTAAAGTATCGTTCTCAAGGAAATTATTACTATGTCTAATACTAATTACTAAAATTGAGTTGATTCTAAAATTATCTAAGCAAGTAAAAAATCATGAAATGAAGGAAACTAGGAATATAAATGACAATTGAATAGCAAGTGAAAAAAGATTCAAATTCAATAAAAAATTAGCCTAGAATTACTAGCTACCCAACCTTTCCTATTGTATCATTAAGCTCTCTTTCTCTCTAATTAGTTTAACTAAATTATTGTTAATTGAATATGTTAATGTATATGTAAGCTTCTTCTGCCTCAAGCACGTATTTCTACTTAACCCAACCCACTATATTTTTTTAGGGTCAAACTTGAATGATGTCATTAAGAGCAAATATCCTAAAGTTGCTACGCAAACTAACTAGGTATATTCATATCCTAATTAGATGTCTATTTTTCTGTCTAAGACTAAATATATAACTTAGTGTCCACTCCATTATGTATTTACAAAAATCTCACTTGTTATTGGCCAAGTAACTAGTAGCATTAAGTACAAGATAAAGACACTAGGCAATTTAGACAATTAGATTTTGAAAAGAAAGATAACAATCACAATATTATAACATTGGTTCACATAGCATTTCTAGACAAGAGAGATTTAGCTCATAATAGAAATAGAAAACAAAATCCAATTCATAAGTATAGCCATTGAAAGATAAACAAAATCAAGAAAGGAGAAGAGTTTGAGAATGAAATAAATTATAGATAGATGCTCCTCCAATTTGAGAGTTGACTTCCTTTAATGATGTATACAAATAGCTCCAACTCCAAATTCTACTATGAGTTTTGTCTCTTCACACTAGAAATTAAAATAAATATTTTAAATAGTTTTTTAGTATTTTCTCCCAAGAAATCCTCCTTAGAGTTCTATGTCTAGAGAGGAAAGAAAAATATGAAGAAAGTTGAAAATCTATATTGAAATGTATGCCTTCACTCCTAAAATAAGGTTTTTTTTTCAAGTTAGCTCTTGCATACTTAAGGATAGCTCAGATTTGGACCATTGGATCATCAAAAAATACAATCTTAGCCATCAAAAAAAAGTTCTACGCATGTAGGGGTCGTAATTGCACCTCGAAAGTGTGAAAAATGGTATAAGGTGCAACACTAGGTAATAAAGGAGGTGCAATTACACCCCTAGTGCTGATGGGAGGTGCGGCTATGCCCCTACTTCTAGTGGAAGGCGCAGGTTGTGCTCATAATTTGCATTTAGCTCTTTTTTTCATTTTTCTTGACCCTTTTGACTCCAACAGCATTTTTCTCTTTTTTCTATATTAACACATCAACTAAACTCAAATTAAACTAGAAAGAAAATAAAAGCAACATATTTTTAAAAGGAGCAAAGCAAAAAAAAGATTATTTAAGCTCAAAATAACTCCATTTTCCAAGAGTTATCACTCCCCCTCCCCTTTCCCCAAAAAAAAAAACCAAACTTGAGATTTTGTTAATACTCGTGCAAAAGAAAGACAAAAATAAAATAAAACACAAACAAAAGGCCAATTGGTACTCAAATAGTGATTTTCAAAGTGTTTCCTCAAAGATCGAACAAAGGGCACAACTTATGGAAAAGTGTAAATATTAGCTAAGTATTGAGAATAATTCAAGAACAGGTCCCATTCCACATTAGATTTTTCGTATGTGTATGAATGCCTTTTCATCTATCATTGTGTAAAATCTAGATAAGGTTATGTAAGCAAGAATTAAGTATAGAATCTCTAAAATATGAATCAGGTATCATATGTTTACTTTTCAAATTCATCTCCACTAATATAGATAAACATAATACCAATAATCAAATAGTCTTTATCATGCTTGTAATGTGGCCTTCTTAAGTAAAGGTAGGATAATTTGGATAAGAATTGGCTTGATTTACTCTTAAGCACACTACACTAAGACCTCTTTTGAGCAATACACCACTTTTCTATTGAGTTTCTTTCTTTAATCTTCTTTGATCAAACACATCAACAACACTTATTTTCCTTTTTCTTTTTTTTTTTTTTTTGGCTGAGAAACTTGTTTCTTTCTTTCATGAACAAGGGTGTACTCATTTCGATCATTTCATTTTTTTTAATTTTTTTTAGAATTACAAAATACATAAATATAAAAGTTTTCAACACAAATAAAACTACAAAACGTCTCAATTCCACCCATCCACCCAAAATATAGTATAGTTCAAAATATCACATTAATATAATCAACATGCTTAAGGGTTAAAGGGTTGAAGGATGTTATTTAGGCTAGGCTAATATATATGCTTGACAAAGAAAGGGACTATAAGGCTTAATGTCGATGTATTATGGTCAAGATATAACAAGATTAGCTAGAAAAGTTCAATCAGTCTAAACAATACCTAAATCCTCTCTTAGATTATCAAGCAAATTTTAGCACTTGTTAGATTATTAAAATAGCTCATTCATATAAGCATTCTCTAAATTCATATGTAATTCAAAATTCAAGGCATTGTACTCAATTATGAAATTTTCACAATTAAAATGGGACAAATATAAGAATTATTCACAAGACTAAACCAATGTCCACACATTTCTACAACTTGACAAATTCAATCAAGTTTTTCATCATCAGATCATAGGAAATCACAAAACGGAAGTACAAATACTTCTAAACACAAACAAGCACATACAAACACAAGCAAGCAAACAAAGAAGAAAATAGCAAAACTCAAATATAAACAAACACGTAACACACAAATAAATAATGACAAAGCAATTCAGTAAAGTTTAACCCTCCCCAAAACTTATGATGCTAAATATATGAAAATTAAAGAAGAAGATGAAAATTTAGGGAGACTCCTCTCGATAGCTTAAAGACATAAAGCTTGATGTCTCAGATTTGTGCTACGCCTCTTGGATTACTCAAAACATAAAAAAGCAAAGAAATACTTGAGTTGCCTCCGAAAGAAGCGCTTGATTTAGAGTCATTGGTGTGGTTGTTTCCTTCTTCAGTATAAGGAAGACAAGGTAATGGAGGCTTTAACAATCAATTTCACATCTCTAGTAGTGCTTGAGTCTTTGCATGTATATCTTGAATGTTTTTTTCGAGCTCTCATCTTCCACCTTCACTGCTCTATAGGGAAACCCCTTGATGATGGAGAGCGGCTCTGACTATCTAGATTTGAGTTTACCCAGAAAAAGCCACAAGCAGGAATTATAAAGCAAAACTCGTTGATTAGGCTCAAAGTATTGCTCTATGATCTTCTTATCATGCCACCTCTTTGTTTCTCCTTATAAAGCTTGACATTCTCATAAGCTTGTTAATGGAACTCATCTATCTCACTAAGTTGTAATAGACGCTTCTTACTGACAGTCTTCAAATCAAGTTTCAACTTTTTGATAGCCTAATAGACACTATGCTTCAATTCCATCAGGAGATGAAAAGCTTTGCCAAAAACTAGTTGGTATAGAGACATCTCAATTGGTGTCTTGTATGCAGTCTGGTACACCCACAATGCATCATTTAACCTCTTCAACTAATCCTTACTTGAAGGATTCACCAACTTCTTAAGAATTCTCTTCACTTCTCTATTGGAAATCTCTACTTGACCACTAGTTTAGGGATGATAGGCAATGGCATCCTTGTGAATGATTCGGTACTTAAAAAGGAGAGCTTCAAAATACTTATTGCAAAAGTGTGTTTCCTTATCACTTATAATAGCTCTCAGTGTACTAAAGCTAGTGAAAACATTTTTCCTCAAGAATCCCATGACCACCTTAGAGTTATTGGTGGGCAAGGCAACTGCTTCAACCGACTTAGAAATATATTCCACTACCATAAGAGTGTATAGATTGTTGTAGGAAGAAATAAAAGGGCTCATGAAATCAATCCCCAAACATTAACAATTTTCACCTCAAGAATATTATTTAGAGGTATTTCATGTCTCTTAGAGATGTTACCACAACATTGGCACCTATCAGATCTTGAGACAAAGTAATAAGCATCTTTGAAGAGTGTTGGCCAATAAAAATCCGATTAGAGAGCCTTAATTGTCATCCTCTCTCCTCCAAAACATCCCCTATATTCCGAAGAGTGGCAATGTCTAAATATATCTTAAATTTCTTCCTTTGGAAAATATCCAAGAACATAATCGAAACATTGCTTAAACAAGAAAGGCTCATTCCACACAAAATACTTGATATCATATAAAAATTTCTTCTTTGTTGAAAAGAAATGTTGGGAGGAAGCACATTACCCACAATATATTTGACATATTCTCCATACTAGATTGTGCTCATAAGAGAAGAGTTACTCATCTTAAAATGACTCATTAATGATTGTTGCGCCTTTTTCTTCCCTACCACTCTCCAATCTAGAAAGATGATCCACCACTTGATTCTCTGTACCTTTCTTGTCTCTAATCTCTAAATCAAATTCTTTCAAAAGTAGAACCTAGTGAATATATCTATGCTTTACATTCTTCTTTGAAATAAGGTACTTGATGGCAGAATGGTCAATATATACAATCACCTTTGCATCAATGAGATAAGAGCAGAACTTTTCAAATGCAAACACAATAGCTAGTGACTCCTTCTCAGTGGTAGAATATTTGAGTTAAACCTTGGTCATAATCTTGCTAATATAGTAGATGGTATGAAAAACTCTCTTTGCGGCCCAAAATTGCACCAACCGTAAAATCACTTGCATCACACATCAATTCAAATAAGAGGCTCCAATTTGGTGCAACAATAATGGTGCCAAAACTAACTTCTTTTTTAAAGTCATGAAAGCCTTAAGGCACACACCATCAAAATTTAATGTTATATCTTTTTTCAAAAGGTTACAAATAGGCTTGAAATTTAAGAGAATACTTTGATGAACCTCTGATAAAACCTAGCATGCCCAAGAAAACTCCTCACTCCTTTCATGGAAGTAGGAGGTGAGAGCATCTCAATAGTCTCAACCTTGGCTCTATCAACCTTAATCCCCTTTGAAGAAACTCCATGCCCAAGCACTACCCATTCTTGCACCATAAAGTGACACTTCTCTCAATTCAACACCAAATTCGTTTCCATACACCGTTTAAGCACAAGAGCAAGTTTTTTCAAACAAGAATCAAATAAATCACTAAAGACCAAAAAATTATCCATGAATACCTTAATAAACTTCTCCACCATGTCAAAGAATATGATCGTTGGAAGATAGCGGGGGCTTTACAAAGCTTAAAGACATCTTTTGAAAGGAAAAGATCCTATAAGGACAAGTAAAAGCAATCTTCTCTTGGTCTTCAAGAGCTATAGCAATTTGAGTGGTTGGATACCCATCTCAGAAGCAATATAACTTATGTCTAGCCAATCTATCAAGCATTTAATCAATACAAGGTCTCTCTGAGTTGCATTGTTGAGCTTGTGATAGTCTATACATACTCTTTAGTTGGTCACCAATCTTGTAGAAATGAGCTCATTTTATTCATTAGACGCCACCGTCATCCCCCTTTTCTTTGTCACACATTGAACCGGACTAACCCATGAACTATCAAAAATAGGATAAACGATACCCATATTTAACCATTAATGATTTCTTTTTTCACCATTTCCTTCATAATAGGATTTAACCTACATTGATGCTCAATCGAAGATATGTAATCTTCTTCAAGGAGAATCTTCTGCATATAAATCAAAGAATTAATCCCCTTAACATTGGTTAAAGACCATCTCAGTGCTTTCTTATTTTTCTCTTAACACCCTTAATAATTTTTCTTCTTGTTTACCATCAAGAGAAGAATAAATTATAACCAGTAAATGCTTGATTTGCCTAGGTATAATGGAAATGGTTGGGTAAAGGCTTGAGCTCTAATGTAGACGGCTTTTCAATGGAAGGCTTAGCTTGACTAGATAAAGATGCACCATCTAACACTTTAAATTAAGTTCTAGAACAAGTAAATGGTAGGGATACCTCCAGGTACTTGACACAGTCTATAACCTCCTCTCTCTATCAACATCATAGAATTCAAAATAGGACACTGAAAAGGATCAGTTGGAAAATTCCTCAAGAACATATCTTTACCACACTCATCAACCACATCCACTTTATAGCAATCACCCACATCACTTAGAAACTTCATGATTTTAAAGACAATGAAGGTTACCATTTTATCTTGGACTCTTGTGGTGAGTTTTCCTTTTTGCACATCAATAAGAGTTCTTCTGATTGCTAAGAATGGTCTTCTAAGAATGATTGGGATCTCCTTATCTTCCCCCATGTCAAGAAAAATGAAATCCACTGGAAAAATGAATTTCTAAACCTTAACAAGATCATCCTCAACAATTGTCCTCAGATGTTTAAGAGACTTATCTATAAGTTCAAATATTACCATAGTGAGCTTTGCCTCTTCTGAACCAAGTCTTCGATAGATGGACAAAGGCATCAAATTAATACTAGCCTCTAAATCACATAATGCATTCCCAAAGAATCGTTCACCAATAGTACAAAGAATTGTGAAGCTTTCAGGATCTTTCAACTCAAAAGGGAGCTTCCTTTGAATAATAGTACTACACTCTTCTGTCGAAGCTATAGTCTCAAAATCACCTAACCTCCTCCTCTTAGGCAAAATATCCTTCATAAATTTTACAAAACTAGACATTCACTCCAATGTATTAGTAAAATTAATGTTGATATGAAGCTTTTTGAACACCTTAAGAAATTTGGAGAATCTCTTGTCCAACTTTTGCTTGTGAAATCTTTGAGGAAAAGGTAAAGGTGGATTGTAAAGTGTAGGCTCACTTGAAGAAGGCTTTGGTGGAAGCTTTTCTTGGACTTTCTCCATAAAAGTCTTTTCCTATGCCCTATCAACAAATTCTTCAACATAAGGCCTAGAAGATGAAGTAGCCTTTCTAAGATTCTCATTCAACTCTCTACCCTTATGAAGAGTAATATCTTTGTATTCTTCCTTATCATTACTCCTTGGATGTAGCCATATCACTAGGCAAGGTACCTTGACGATGGTTATTGATGGCATTTGTAAGTTGCCCAGTTGCATTTTAAGAGTTATAATGGAAACCGCTTGATTTTGGAAAAAATGCTTGGTTTTATTCACATATTGGGCAAACAAATCTTCCAAGAATGATTTTTTTTTTTGGACCGGTGGTTGTTGAGAAAAATCTGATAGGAATGTTGGCCTAGTGTTTGATGAAGATGAAGGCCTTTCATTATGGCTCCATGAAAATTAGGATGATTCTTTGAACCCCTATCATAGAAGTTTGAGTGCGGATTATTTTATTGCCTATTGTAGTTGGTAACAAATTGGACCGACTCAGTGTTAATTAGGCACCCATCCTTGATATGATTTCCCCCATAAAGCTTACAAATGAGGAACATACTTAGAATAAAATGCATTTCCATTATATTTATTATATTCATTTGCTTAGCTAAAATCATCACTTGCATGGTCAATATGGTGATGGCATCTAACTTATGCATTCTCCTAGTATTCTTAAGTATTATCAAGGCCATTGATAATTATTGGAAACCATTTCTTTAAGCAAATCATAAGCCTCATCAACAGACTTTCCCATCAAAACTCTTCCTGTGGCAGAACTAATAGTGGTTCTTATAGAGCTAATTAACCCATTATAGAATGTTTGAAATTAGAGCTATTTCAGAATCCCATGGTGTGGATACCTTCTAAGCAAGTCTTTGTACCACTCCCAAGCTTCATAAAGTGATTTGGACTCCAATTACACAAATGAGGTAATGTTATTCCTCATTTTTGTTGTCTTCACTTGTGAGAAGAATTTACCAAGAAACTTTGGGCAAGATCTTCCCATATAGTGATAAAGCCCGATGGTAAAAAGCTTAACTAACTCTTTGCCTTATCCCGAGTGAGAAAGAAAAGAACTTAAGACATATAACATCATCACTAACTCTATTGTGCTTTAAAATATCACAAATCTCCAAGAAGGTCGCAATTTGGGAGTTAGGATCATCGTGGAGTGAATCTATTGTTAGGATTATACCTAAAAAGTATTTATTATTTATGGATATTTATTGAATATTTTGAGTATTTAATAAAAGATATTTCATGCACAGTATTTGTGATAATATTTTGATTATTGATATAATACTAAATATCAAAAAGGTTATATAATTTATTCATTAGAGAAATATTTTAATAAAGTTGTTTATTAGAGTTAAGACATTTTCTCTAATTAAATCAAATAAGTTTATTTACAACTAATAAGAGAAGTTAGACACTTTTCTTGGATCATGTTACAAGACTTTGTGCATTTATAATGCATCTTAATCTATAATGGTGTGACTACGTACAAAAAGTCTTAGTGTGTAAATATTAAACAATGACCATGTGAAATATATTCTTGTAATAAGTGTCGTTGACAAGAATATATTCTCACAAACTTGATAATTACTGTATGTCTTTCTTAATCCTAAAATAGGTAATAAACTCATGTTTATAATTTGTATTATTTGAGATGTTAAAAGCTATGGATCAAGAAATTGACGATATAGACCCTGACATTTTGGTAATACATTATTATGGGCATTAGGAACATATACTTATAAATATGGAATCCACAATTCTATTATATAGAGAAGTGAATACCGCTTTGAGGAGTTATAGGAACTTAGATGATTTAAATCTTAGCTAAGTAATTAATAAAATTGAATAATTTATTTATTGAAAACTTTATATAAGTCTAGTCTTCTATAAGATGTAGTCTTGTATCAAGAAATTAAAAGATATAATTAGAAGAGCAAAATGGTAATTTTACCTAGTTTCAATTCTCGATATTCATGTTGGGGTACACATACACATGTTAATTATCTAATGGACCTAATTTTAATTATAAAGTACTTTGTGATATTTGTTTAATTCAAGAATACACTTTAGACCTTTAGTGGAATAAGTCCATAACTAATAGTACAAGCCCACTTATATTAAGAGATGATTGTAACTGGTCTTTGTCTATTGGAGCTTGAATTAAATTAGTCCATCTAGGTCTCTAACGTATATCAATATCTTGAGCTGCATGACATCAATTAGGCTCAAATAGCTTTCTAGGCAAGCACAAAAAGGAGAAAAATTTAGACTGTTGGGTGGGAAATTAGAGCCCATCCTACTACTAAACTAGCAGTAAAATTCGGCCGACTCTGGCTCCAAGAGCTAGCTGAATTTCACTTATAGGAGGAGCGTATACAAGGCTCCTCCCATCCTTTGTGTATAACGTTTAGTTTTGACTGAAATATTAGTTTGGCGGCTATATAGAAAACTGAGAGAAAAGTGAGAGAGAAAAATTCTTAAAACCGAGGTTATTAAACTTCTTGGATTCTCATATGAAGATTAATCAAGATCGAGATACCCACACCCCTCTGTAGTTACAAGCTTGGTGCATAGGAAGGAAGACTCACTAGTTAAGGTACATAATCTCTTGTATACATTTAGACCATAATAAAGATCCTAAAAGGTTTTATGAAAAATTATAATTCGAAAAAAATAATTTATTTCCTATCCTTCTGCTCATCTTTGATTTTGTCATATCTTTCATATATAATTACCAATAATTGTTACCAGAGCCACAGTTTTGTTATAGTCTATTTACTATAAATCCTTTTCTTTAGCCTATTCTTGATCGTTTAGTTTATATATACATGTTTATGATTTTTAGATGAGTTTGACACTCTAGGTTTCTATAAATAGTTAATTGATTTTTGTCTTATGATGATAAATAGATATCAATTTTTTAATGTTATAGATAGTTTATGGACCTGTTAGTTTTATGAACCTTGGCCATGGTTATAGAATTTTATGGTATAATCTTTTTATTTAATTTGTAACAAGGAGGGTGGTTTATCATCACCATGTTTTCCTCCTTGATATTTTTTCTACGATTTGTGTTTTTCCTATACTAAAAAATTATGCTTTCTTGGACTTTTAGGCGGGTAATTAGGGTAGGGATGACAATTTTCTACACAACATGACGATACGATTCGAAAACGACACGAATTAAACAGGTTTGGGTGACCTATTTAATTTTCATATCAATTTCGGGTTGACACTTATAAAACGTATAATAAACGAGTAGGTTTCGGGTCAACCCGTTTAATCCGAAAATGACCCGTGTAACCCGTTTAATTAAACGTGTCATTTTTGCGTCGTGTCAACACGACACTAATACGACACATTTATTAATATTTTAATATATTAAACGTGATTTTGATTAATTCTAAGCATATTTATAGAAGTAAAATTAAATTAAGTAGTGCATAATCGTGTTAAATTAAAATAATTGTGTTAATTTTGAATAATCGTGTCAAACGGGTCATAATATGATACATGACACGTTTATTAAACAGGTTACACGTGTCATGTCGTGTTACACGTGTATTAATCGTGTCGTGTTCGGGTTTAAATTTTTGACACGTTTATTAATCGCGTCGCGTTCGGGTTGGGTGTTATCGTGTTGTAATCGTGTCGACCCGAACACGACACGATAACACGAATTGCCAGCCCTAAAATAGGGTCCACCTTACTGCTAAATTAGCAATAAAATTCCAGAGTTGGCCGAATTTCACTTTTAAGATGAGCCTACAAAAACTCATCCCCTTCCTTCATATGTTACAATCATTTTTTACTGAAATATTAGTTTGCTGGCTGCACAAAAAAGTGAGAGAGAAATACTTAAAACCACCATTAAAGGCTATAAGAGTTCTTAAATTCTTACTTAGATATTGATCGAGATCGAGGTATTCACATACCTCTGTAGTTATAAGTTTAGTGCATAGTAAAGAAAACTCGCTAGTTAAGGTATACAACCTCTTATATATATTTAGACCATAACATAGATCCTAAAAGGTTTTGTGAAAAACTATAATCTCGAAAAAGTTTTGTTTTCCATGCTTCTGCCCATCTTTGATTTTGTCATGCACATTTTTTTGTATATAATTACCAGCACCTCCAAATTGAACCGAAGTTTGGATTATTTGGATAATTTCTGACTTAATTTCATAGTTGTTGGTTTGCACGGTCTGTCTCTGAATACTAAAGTGGACCGCATCTACTAATGGTATGACATAATCTTTTAGCACCCCTAGTTCACCATTATTTGGTTGCTCTCCATTATTTTGCCCTTGCTCGGCAATATTGGTTCAACTAGATGCAACTTCAACCCTTTCTTTACGAATTCTTCTAAAGAGTTCTTTTTATTTTCAAATCAAGAGGAATAAATTCCAAGCTTTGCAATCTTCGCATGCAAGAAAAAAGGAGTACCTAGAATCAAAAATAAAAGTTTGAACTAAAATAAGAATCACTTAGTATTAATATTGGCAAAAATATAGTATATTGTTCCCCGACAATGATGCTAAAAACTTATTATTAGTATATTAAGTACTAAGGATTGTAAGTACACAATGCCGAAAACAAGTAATAAAGATAAATAAAGTATCATTTCCACGGAGATTGTTACTATATCTAATGCTAATAACTAAAATTCAGTTGATTCTAAAATTATCCATACAAGTAAAACAATCAAGAAAATTAAGTGAACTAGGAATATAAAATAACAATTGACAATTGATTCTAAAATTATCCAAACAAGTAAAACAATCAAGAAAATTAAGTAAACTAGGAATATAAAATGATAATCGCAAAGCAAGTGAGAAAAGATTCAAATTCAATAGAAAATTAGCCTAGAATTGCTAGCTACCCAACCTGTCCTATTGTGTCATTAAGCTCTCTTACCTTCTAATGACGTTAACTAAATTATCGCTAACCATATGTGCTAATGTATATGCAAACTTCTTCCATCATCAAGTATGTATTTCTACTTAACCCAACCTACTATATTCCTATAAGGGTCAAATTTGAATGAAATTATTAAGAACAAACATCCTAAAGTAGCTCACATACTAACTAGGTAGATTCGTATCCTAATTAGATATATATTTCTCTATCTAAGGTTAAACACATAACTTAGTTTCCACTCTATTATGTATTTCCAAAAATCTTACTAGCTATTAGTCAAGTAACTAGTAGCTTTAAGAACAAGATAAAGAAACTAAGTAATTTAGATAATTAGATGTCGAAAAATGAGATAATAATCACAATATTATAAGATTGGTTCACATCGTAATTATAGACAAGATAGATTTAGTTCATGATAGAAATAGAAAGCAAAATTCAATTCATAAGTATAGCCATCGAAATATAAACAAAATCAAAAAAAGGGAAGAATTTGAGAATGAAACACCTTCAATCTGAGAGTTGACTTCCTTCAATGACGTATACAAATAGCTCCAATGAATTCCTCTCTAAATCCTACTATGAGTTATGTCTCTCATAACTAGAAATTAAAATTAAAATTTACAATATCTTTTTCGTATTTTCTCTCTGAGAAATTTTCTTTAGAGTTCTATATCTAAAACAGAAACAAAAAGATGGAGTAAGCTGAAAATTTATGTTGGGATGTGTGCTTCTACCCCTAAAATAAGGTTTTCTTCAAGTTGACATTTGCACACGTAAAGATAGGTCAAATCTGGACCATTAGATCGTCAAAAAAATACAATCTTGACTATCAAAAATGAGTTCTAGGCGTGTAGGCGGCACAGTTACGCTCCTGAAGTTGAAAAACGACACAAGGCATGCCATTGGGTAGCAAGGCAAGCATGGTCGTGCCTCCTTGGGGCACGATTGTGCCTCTGGTTCTGATGGGAGCCACACGCTGCGCCCTTAACTCTGCATTTTCTCTATCTTTAGCCCTTTTTCTTCACTTTCTTGACCTTTTTTAGCTCCAACACCATTTTACTCTCTTTTCTATATTAACGCATCCACTAAACTCAAATTAAACTAGAAAGCAAATAAAAGCAACATATTTTAAAAAGAAACAAAGCCAAAACAAGATTTTTTTCAAGCACAAAATAACTCTGTTTTCCATGAATTATCAGAAATTCAATCCGTGAATCGTTATCATCTACACATACGTATTAAGTGCTAATGTGGCATATAGGTTTAGAGACATAATCATATAGCATTCTTGGTTTAATTCTATAAACTTGTTCTATGAATTCCCAAAATATAAACATAAACCACACTCTTAATCTTAAGCTTCAAGTATACTAAGAAAACCACACTCAAAATAAGGCAATTCCTAAGCCAGCCAACCTGGAATTTTGTGTCTACTTACAAACATATTGATTTTATATATCAAAGCTCATTTTCGACGTCAACAATCCCAAATATGATATCAAAAACTCATTTCAACAACCCAATTGAAAAATGACCATATTGCACAAAATCTCTAAATGGCCAACAATGGTAACCTTTTAACTGGGCTGAGTTAGGATGCAAGATGGGTACTATTTCAAAGCTATTGATAAGACGAATTGAATAGGACCAACGGCGAGGCCCCAGGTACCTAGACGGTAGCACTAGGATGCTGGAAAGTTCACGCGGCCATTTCCTTCTCTTTCTCTTCGCTACGATGTCAGTAGTTTCTAGTGGAGCTGAGCTACACATGGGGCTTCTTGTGGACACCTGGCCAAACGATTACGCGGCGCAGCTCACAATGGCAAGAGGGTGGACGGTCGTTGAGAAATGGTGAGTGGTTGAGAGAGGGGAAGGGAGGTAGAGGCATATTTTAGGGCTTCATGGCCATTTGGGGGGTTAATCTGCAATGTGTCAAACCTAGATAGGGGACTTTAAAAGTTCCCAATATTGCAAAAATGACCTCTGTCATGAGTTCCCTTTTAATCAAGTCCTTAAAATCACTATTTGGCCCCATAGTTTCTCAAAATCTTCACACTTAAGCCCAAACTCAGATTAATTCTTTTAATTTGATTTTTAACCCATAATGTGATTAATTTTCTAAACTAACCTTAAATAATTATGGGTTCTTACAGTTTTCTCCAACTAGATATGAATCCAAGTGGAAAATTGTCCACTTAGCTATACAATAAGGCTTCTGCAACTTGGTTGCAGTTACGATTAACATGAAAAACAAACTTATCGACATCAGGAAACATATATTTAATATCAAGAAGAACCAAACCTGACTTGGTTTCAAGAAGCCGAATCTCTTTGAGCAGCCTCACTACTGTTAAGCTACTCGATTCAATCACCACGGGCTAGAGATCAGCATCTTTAGTATTAGAAACACCTCCTCAAATAGTCATAACTTTAGCCAATTCAATTTGCAATCATAGATTCTTGTTCTGTTTATAAAAGGCAATCTATGTTTATAAAAAAACAACGATATTTTATTCATTCACTACTACACTTGATGAATAACACAATGGTCAAAGTATTTGACTTACGTGCAACATCTTCCCTGCCAAGTCAATTTTCCGATTTTCAGTTGATCTTCTTTTGGTTTGTGACCGCATAGATATGATCTATGGAAGCGTTTAGCTCGGTGTGATTGTTGAACCTCATGGGAGCCTTTGAAATCTCCTGCCTTTTTGGCCTGTTGTCTTTTTCCAAACTTTGTTAGAATAATATAAGGTGTCAAGTATTATATAATTTGTTGACAACTAATTATATTTATAATTTAAGTGGACTTAGGTAAAACTTAATTTATAAATTAGATACATACTTCTTAGTATAGTGCTAAGGAGTACCACATAGCATTATTCATTTTGTTATTTTCTAAAGCCATTGCGCCATCTTGATCTAGGCCTGTGACATCCAATTGTTGCTCCTAAGTTCAGGTGCATCGTCGTGCCAAATTTGGCTTGCCACAAAAAGCCGTCAACCTCGTGAACCGAGAATAGAACAATGGTCAAAGTTATTGACTTATGTGCAATGTCTTCAATGTCAATTTTCCGATCCACGTTTAAACCTCTGGCATCAGTTGATCTCCCCTACACTTTTTCCTAATTTTTTTTTCCCCTGGATTATTTGCGCCATCCAAAACTAGGCTTGTGATAGCCGATTGTTGCTCTCAAATTAGGGTATGTAATTTTGGGACAACAAGATGTCCACATCACCAACCATGAACAATATTTTAAAATTAAAGACAAGAACATTAACTTTTATAATTAAAGGACTAAAACCAAATTTTCTAAACGGTTTTGTCCAAAAAGAATAAGTAATCATTTGTGTTGATTACTAACCCGTTACTTTGCAACAGCTGCACATGCACCCGAACTTCTGTGCATGGCTTATTTTCAACGAAACAAAATTATTTATTTATGGGTGGAGACTTCAAAAATTAATGAGTTAAAGCATTTTTAGTTGGATATGGAAATCATCACGTTAAGGTTACGGTAAAATATTTAATCATAGCACTTTATAAGGTTCACGTGAATTATTCATTATCAAATATCATGTGTAAAACGAGTTTTTTAATTTCTAGCTTGAGCCCACATTTTTATTGTGCCTAAAATAAATTATCAGAAGTATTTGTTATATTTAATTAAAAAAAGGATAAGTTAAGTAATAAATAACTACCAGAAAGACTTCTAATAATTTGTGACTTTTGAGTTGCCTCGCTCGAAACTGCCCTTAAAACTCAGCGTTGCCGTTGGGGTTAAATGAAATTATGGTTCCCAGATCAATGCCAAAGGAACCGATAGTGCTACTAATGATTAGCACGAACTGCCCATTGAAAAGGAAATAAAACAAGAAGCCAACTTATGTAGTATTAGAGCATCTTCAATCGATATGCTATAACCCATGTCAATACTAAATTTTAGTATTTGAGAGAAAGAAATTAGCATACTCTATTCTCATATTACTACTATAACATGTATCAAAATTTACAATTTTGCGATTGTTATGTATTTGAATTTACAGTATTACTATTATAGTATGTATTAAAATTTACGATGTTGGAATAATTTAAATTTTGAAATATGTATAAATTTTACCCTAGGGCCAAATTTGATATATGTATAAATTTTTTAAAAAAAATTATTAAATATTATTTACAATTTTATGCAAACTTAATTTATGTAAAACAAAGAACTAGAAGAATCATGAGTGAGTACAAAGTGTGGAAATCAGAAACACTTGGTAGGTAAAGTAGAATTTTATAATTAGAAATTAGATACTAAAACAATAAGATTTGACAGTGGAAAAAAGATATTTTTTAAATAAACTATTGTTTTAACACAAAATATCATTATTTTTAGCATGCATGTATACGTAGGAGCAAAACTCAAAAAATGTGTACTAAATTTAACATTTTATACTAAATTTAGAATTAGTAGACTTTTTTTTAGCACAAATGCATTGGAGACTATCTAAAAGATTTACGTAGCCAAGAATATCAATTAATTATAAATGGTTATTAGAATGCAGCCGTTAGAGGCAATCTAGTAAAATCTTTTTTCTATTTCCTCTAAATGGTGTCTCTATAAAGTATATAAATACGCACATTTTATTGCTATTTCTTTTCATGGAATGGGAATTATTTTTTCTTTTGAAAATTGTTACCCATTAACATTTTTCATATTATACATTTGGCCTTGTTATGACATATATAACATAAATTCCAAGAAAAAAGAAAATAACATAAAGTGACTAAATTTTCTCCAACACACTCTATAACTTAATTATAGGAAGGGAATAATAAAGGTTCAAGGGAATAATAAAGGTTCATACTTCCTAATATATAGCTTAAACTTTTGATACACGAGGAAAAGTAAATTACATTATAATAAAAAGTTCTGAGTTAATTTAATTCCTTCCAACTAATAGAGTTGCCAATTCATTAGGCCAGCCCGTTATCGTGACCCGTAGTTTAGTCCGGCTCAAATCCAAAGACCTGGCTAGGCTTAAGAATCTCGGTTCAACCTGATCCGCCTTTTTTTAAGAGCTCATTCTAGCCCTTATTATTGTAAAAAAAAAAATTTTAGGGCCCAAAAAAATAGACGAACACGGGTTAAATTGTTTTGGACTCGGCCTGGCCTAGTTTTAGCCCACCTAGGAGCTCGGCGGGCCAACAGGCCTTGGCTGGGCTCTATGTTCTTTTGTGGATCGTGCCGGCCAGTTCACCCCTTTGAACCCATTATAAACGGGTTGGCTCGGTCTATTTATTTTGTCACTTCTATAACTATATAGTATTCACTAAAGTAAATTTCTCTTCTATTTTATCATCATATAATGTTACTCGATCTCTCCATTGTAATTGATTAATGCAAGAAATTAAGTTTCACATTAACATAACAAATATATAATTTTTAATTGTATACTTTGGAAAACTCTAAAATATTATTGCTATGTACAAAGTGCTAGTAGTGATCACTAACATCTCGGGGAGATAATAGCTCATACATTTGAATACTATGAAACTTTACCAGTTCAACCTAGATGGGTAATAAAGGAGGATTTTTTAAACTAGAAATTAAACATTCCTCACCTAATTTTATCACCATTAATTTGAATACTATGTGTTATGCATGAATTTAACATCTACTTGAAAAGGATATCCAGCTTGTTCGAAGTTAGTCAATCGAGCAGAACTAGCCTCCTTGAAGATATGAGATGCATCTCAACTCAAGAACCATCAGCATACGAGTTGATCTCTATAACTATCATCTGAGATACTCATAAATAATTTCGAGAATTAAATTTCAATCTTCATAAATCTTAATATTTTCCTGATTTTGTGTAATTAATATAGATTGTGAAAGTGCATATATATTGGCATGCCTGATGTTGTAACATAGTTGGCTTATCTGGCTCATGTTACAACATGTGACTAAATATTTGATTTGTCTATTTTTCAGTATTTGCGTAATATATTCTTTTAGAACACGAATTATATGCTCTTGAATCGTGAAAATCTAATCATACTGATTGACAGTTGATTATGTGTCTTACAAAAAATAAATTTTGATATTTGCACTACAAGATCTTTTAAAATATATTTTCTTTACAGATATAGTCAGTTACCTTATTGATTATTGATTGTACATGATCTCCTATGTTAATCATGTATTTGGATAAGTTTCGATGTTCTAGAATAAATATTGGGTAATTACCTAATTCTGCTATGAGAAACTATTAATATTTGTTTAAGAAAATTCCTTAAATTGAGCAAAATTCATTGATTATTTTATGTGAAAGTTTCTTTAATGTTTTGTATTGATTCCAAATGTTTTTAATTAATTATATGATTTATGAAATGCAAAAATATGGGATAATTGGATTTTCTATTTCAAGAAAGAAATCTATATTTTTATTTTATGTTGCAACATGACAACATCAGTGCAAAAACAATATTTCTTTCTCACATTAGTTTTCTAAATTTGGAAATGAACTTGACTAATCTTATAAGTCTTCTATTTAATATTAAATGCTTTTAAATGTTATTTTGCATATGCTATATTTGTGAAGACTAGAATGTTCTATATAATGGTATCTAGTCAGAGTCTTTAGGTAGAGACCAAATATTATATTTCGACTATTGAGTGTAAAAGAAATTTCTTTTAGCTTTTTTCTTAGACTTGGGAATAAAAATATTGGTGCAAGACAGTGCTTCGAGAGAGGTGCAAAATATCTCCTAGAGAAGATTGACTTCTAGATTCTGAAGGGATTTTAGAAGTACGAAGTCAACCAAAGTTGAGTGATGATCGCTAAACACAATGGTGAAAGGAATAAAACTATATTACAAGAGTAAAAGAGGAATCTTTTATATTTGTAAGTCAATTAGTAATTATGTTAATTTTAGACCTTACTAATACATTTATTTCTCTGAGTGTGGTCCTGTAGATGTAGACATTGATGTTTTCAGTGTTGAATCACGTAAAAGTTATTATGTTTCACTTAAGTTTCATTGTTGCAACGTCCATAGTTTGTGTTATGACATAATTAATTAATTGGTAAAATTAACTAATTAAACTCGACAATATCTGAAAAATGATCCTATTTGGTGTTAGAGCAGGACACTAACACTTTTAGTGAGATCTTGTGGAAAATTTTGATATTTTTTTTCAACTATATTATTTACTAATGGAGGTGGGACAATTTCTCGCTCTTCAATGTCCAACGGGTCCAATTATACATATAGAAAGGCACGTATGAAAGCTTTCATCAAAGTTCTTAATAAAAAAATCTAGGAGATCTAATGGGTACTAAATTTAGCTATATTTCGATCATTTTCTTCACTTGTATTTGTTAATTTTCTTATGATTTTTAGGTTTTTATTCTTATTTTTATATTTTGTTTGTATTTTGGAAGAAATGGAACAAAACAAAGCTGAAATGAGGTTGAAATGGTGAAAACGAGGAAATAAGTGAAAATAGAGCTAGCAACATGGTGCCAAATTTCGAGAGCTCCAGACTAAATCAATTGTTAGTACCACAGTACTGGGTAGGTGACACCGCAACGATGTTAAAAAAGGGGCAACTTCCTATTTTGACCTAATTAATGCCCATAACTTTAAGAAATCTCTCCAACACGACTCCTAGGCCTCTTCAACTAAAAAAAATATTTCTAACTCAGTTTCTTAGAGAGGAATACGTAGAGAAAAAGGAGAGAACACCAAAAAAAAAGAATAGAAAGTGTGAGATTTCGACGATTGGAGGAGATTTTGAGGATTGTTAAAGGAGCGTTCATCTTGTGGTCATTGTTCCAACTAGCCATTCATTCTTCATCCTACTTTCTTTTCTTTATCCTTTTAGTTTTGATTTTGTAAGCATATGAATATATGAACATGCGTGGCTAAACTCTCTTATAGTTATGAGCTAATTGAAGCTCTAGATAATGAAATCTTTATAATAAAAATACAATATTCTATATATTGATTGTTTTATCTAAATTATTGATATTCTTCTATGCTTGAATGATTATGATATTTATATTGAATTGTTTGAGTGGCAAACTAGATGAACTTATATGGATATCTATTACTATTTACAATTTCTAAATCTGCAATTGTCTAGGTTTTCCAATAGTAGTAGTATGTTATAGTTAATTGATTAACTATGATGAAAAATACATGTCACAACTCAAATCCCAAGTTAGTGGCAGAAAGGAAATTTCACCAAAATTAGAAATTCCTTGATTTGTTATAAAAATATCTAAAAAATTTCAATTTTATAAAATAGTCCATTTTCAGAAAATAATTAGAATTTCAATTAATAAAGATTTCCCACTGTTCATATACACCATTAAATATAGATTGTTTAATAATTATAGACCTAATCAATTACTAGTCTATACGTTATCATCCACAATTTATTATCAAGTACTAATATGACACATATAAATTTTACAAATATTATCGAAATAATAATCTTAATTCTATGCTAATTTAATCTATGATCCAATTAAAACAAAGTCAAAGTTTAAACCAGCTCCTAGCATTAGTAAGACAATGAACTACTATCGAAGGGTGGCCTTCTATTCCTCTAGGTCATCAAGATTATACTGAATAATGCCTGAGAAAAGAATGTAGGAGATGAGCATAAAATACCAAGTAGGTAAATAATTACCTCATTTGAAAACCTTTTTGTGATAGTGAGTTTCCTACATGGTTAGCTTATTCTAAAACACATTTACAAAACCATATATATATATATATAACAGTTCCAAAACTAGTAATTTATATATATATTTTTATACTTATTCACAAGCACATGATACTGGCATTATGTATGCCATACAACCTACCTGACACCTAAATCCATACTCGAAGGGAAACAATCATGTGTCACCTACTAAATTTAGAGAGGCAGTCATATTGCCTACACTTCCAAAATGCAGAAATAATCAGAAGAAAATCTCACACAAGTTTACAGACTCTACATTACCTAAACCCATATCCGTAATGCCTCCCGTAAACCCATGATACTAATACGGTACTCATGCGTGATCTTATGATATGTGCACTCTGAATTAATATGTAAAAATAATTATATAGTATTATAGTGTCAAACATGCTTTAGTTTTAAAATAAAATAGTTATTTTAATTTTCTATAAAAACAAATAGCATAATGACAATAATTTTGATATATCTAAAAATAACTTTTACTCAGAATAATCCCAAAGCATGGCAATATATGTTATATCAGTCAAATTTCCATCACAGTAATCAAACAATTCAAAAATCATGTTTTTTCATAATATATAATATAATATAAATTTTATTTCAAATGATATAAAACAGAAGTAATTGAATCCCTATCTCACTAGAGTAGTGATATCATACAATCGAATGCCCGGAGTATCATTGGGTGATCGCTTGGAGGGTTTAAAATCGATTTTAACTCTCGATTGCTTGCTTTGGAAGGTCAACTTCTCAACATAGCCTCAATTTGACAAAAGGATATCAACACTAAATTCCTAGTGCATAGAATAGCTAAATTAGGTATATAACTTGACCAATTCGAGTTCAGACCAAAACCTGATCCAACATACAAAACGAGATAAATCTCGAGCCCTTTGATCTCGGTTTTCATTCCCATTATGGAATATAGTCAATATATATGTTATTTTTCACCATTTCATGAGTACATCACAAATATGACAATTTCAAGTCAAGTTAAAAGTTGGATCAAAAAGTCAACTCTCAAAACTTAACACCCTAAACTACCTCACATGGCAAATTTCAATAGCCATACCTTGTCATTCCTCTCGTCAAGAAGGAGCTAAAAAGTCCAAGATCACCGCCTAAAGTGGCCAGAATTGATGTTGATAGCTGACTTTCTTTCACGGATTATTTTCACTCTCGCCGGTGGTAAGAGCTTCTGGTAGTCACAAAATTGGCTACAGGCTCGTCTCGGTGGCACGACTCAGATTCGGCGGCTACCAGTGGTCGACAACTACCAAAGGGCAATGAATAGGGTTAGACCCCTGGGCGACATTAGTTCTGTTGTGAAGGAGAGAAGAGGAGTAGTGAGAAAGAGAGAGAAAGAGAAAGAGAGAAATGAGAGGGCCACGTTGCCCTCCCTTAATCAGTAATGCAATTTTTTAATATTTTCACTTTGACCCTTAACTTTTCAAAACTCTTTCGCTTTAGTCCCTCTAGAAATTTCACTTGAGTCCTTATTTTTAGAAAAAAAAATTGTAGTTTAATCCCCGTTAAATTAATTCGAAAATTCAAAAAATGACCAATTTACCCTTAAAATTTTGGGGATTTTACAATACATACTTTTAAAAAAATAGTCTGAGCTTGTATAATTATTACCTAGGATTGACCAAATTCCTTGCATGAATTGAATTATTTAGATTAACTTAGAGAACTTATTCTAGATTGATTCAATCAATTACATCTAGGTGAAGAACTTATTTTATCTGCATGATTTTAGGAGAAATATTATGGATAATAAAATTTATTGTTGTCTTTAGGTCAATAATTTGAATAAACAATTAATTGTAGGAATTATTATTAGATAGATGAATTTGTCTAGGGCAGTTATGAAACTATAACCAGTTTTCTCCTATTAATTTTCTTTTATTCATTATTTATTTTGTTTTTAATTCTTATCATTATTTTATTTCAATCAAAAACCTCCTATTTACTAGAATCGATTTGAAATCATTAATAAGTATTAGTCCTCTATGTCTTGTCGTTATCCTACTTAAACTAGGATAGCATTAGGAAGTAAAATATAATTAATTTTAATTACCTTGATAATATCATATCAACATCTGTCCTCATGGGTTGGGAACATCTAACAATGAAGGATGAGGATAATAATCTTTTTCTCAAACCCAAAATGTCTTGGTCTTCTGATGATGACAAATTAGCAAATTACAACTTTAAAGCCTTACATGTTATATTCAATAGAGTCGATACTAATCAAATTAAATGATCTCTAATAGTGGATTTGCTAAAAGGACTTAGGATATTCTTCAAATTCATTTTGAAGGATCTAGTGATATGAAGAGAACTAAACTTTTAATATTAACCACTAGATTTGAAGAATTAAAAAAATTAATAGTTATCTGATTTCTTTCACCAAATTATATGACATATCTAACGAGTCGTTTACTTTAGGTGAACACTTTTTTTAGAGTTGAAAATGGTAAGAAAAATTGCTCGGTCTCTTCCTGACACGTTCCAACCAAAGATCACAGCTACTGAGGAGAGTAAGAATCTTGATCTTATGAGGGTTGAGGAATTAATATGATGAATTTCCAATAGAGGACAAAAGAAAAAATTATCGTATTGAAGGTTGTATCTGAATCCACTGAACAGGAATGTGATGCTGATGGGGACGAGTTTTCCTTATTAATAAAGAATTTTAACACAGTTTTAAAAAAGAAGGGCAAGTAGTCAAAACCAGGTAACAGTAATAAAGGTAAGTCTTCTTCCAAACCCAATAATACAAAGAAGAAGGGTATTCAGTGCAGAGAGTGTGAAGGAAATAGCTATGTACAAATTGAGTCTGTCAATACTCTGAAAATGAAGTCAAAGTATCCACCTGGAATAATGAAGAATCTGTTGGAAGTCAAGAGGAAGATGATAACTACGTAAGTAGTCATGTAGTTTTTGGTGTTTCTTCAGTTTCAACTGATATGTGTTTTTTGCAAAAATTTACAAGTCATATTGCAACACAACTTGTATTTGTCGGTCACGTAACATTATTGGTAACAAAAAATATGAATAAAATTGATTCTGACAATGATGAATCAGAACTGAATTAAGAACTAATTTAAAAATCATATGAGAATATATACTCAATATAATAGGGTCATTGAATAGATTTGATCTCCCAAAGGAAGAATTTCTGTACTTATTCAATATAAGAAGAATTCGGAGATTAAAGTATAAAAATTAGAGAATTTATTAGATTTAAAAGAAGTAAGGTTAAAAAAGGATTCAATAGAACTCGAAAAGACTTAATAACTCCTTAAAGACGTTGAATTCTAGTTTTGAAAAACTTGATTATATTTTGTCAGTAAGTAAATCCAGTTCTGATCATAAAAGACTTAGATTTAAAGGTGAATATTTTAATTCCAAAATTACTTTTATTAAAGGTTCTTTTTCTAATATTACTACAGGAAATAATATTGATGTTATAACACAGAATGTAGTAAATTTGTTGCACCTATACCTATTTCAAGAGATCATGCTGATGTTGCGATACGAAAATATTTCATTGCAACATACAATAAATCAGTTGTATCTGAGTATAATCAAATATTGTCAAGAAATATTTCATTGCAACATACAATAAATCAGTTGTATCTGAGTATAATCAAATATTGTCAAGAAAGATTATTTATAAATAAATTAAAAATATAAGCCTTTTTACAAATATGTGTTTTGAAAAGGCTCTTTTGCTAATGGACCTCAAATGTTTACAAGTTGGCATAATCCTAAAAATAACTTTCAGTCGGATGTTGAAAAAAGTGCTTTACATAAATTATTGTAATAAAAGTAATAAATTCCTAATGCGGTGTACTTTCTAAATTAAGAACAATTATTATCTTTGTTACATTCATACTTGTGTGCATATACTTTGATAATCTTTCAGTGCCTTATTGTAACTTAGTCTGTAGTTTTGTTCATTGCAAAAGGAATGTTAAGAGTCACCATATAGTGTTCAATACCACATAATGCATCATTATCTTTGTGGCGCCCAAGATTCTCACATACATATTAAGCCAATAATAAATATATTCTAATTGCATATTAGGCATCTAGAAGTCATTAATACTAGTTTTGTAGCAACATACTCATTCATTATGTTATGCGCATTTACATACATGTTATTACACTAATGATTATCGAAGTGTCCCAATGCAGTGTAAAGGTTCAATACCCTAAGAGAGAGAGAGCTCGGTGTGCTAAAAGAACAAAGAATATAATTATGAAACTAATACTATGTGCACATGTATTAAGATCGTACTTGTTGATAACTTGGTCAAATAGTAGTTTCTCGGTAAAATGCAATTTTCACATACTTCGGAGCCAAATTCACTGTGTGTTTAACACGTCAAATAGGCTTAATTCAATGTCTAGGACTTATTTATAGCATTTTATTTATCGTCTTCAGGTAAGCACGAGGTGGCATTCAGGATACTAATTGGTATTTTGTTGCACTAAGCTAGCTTAGATTAAACTTAATCGCGTAATGTCATTTTTGTGCATTCTAATAATTGAGTGCTAATACTATGTCTGCATTGTTAATTAGAGTCTAATTGACTTTATTTTTATGTTTAATGATTGGTTAAGGGGCTAGGTTCCACCATATTACAATAAGATTGGCCATATAGGATCATAAGTCAAAATATGACTAATTTTCACTTTCTAAGGTAGGATTCATCAACTTTAGCTACACTTGGGTGTATAGGAGTGACCAGCAATGTGGTGACTATGCTAAGGATGTTTTAGAGCTTGACACATGGAATGTAATGACCAAAATACCCCTTAGAATTTAAGTTATGCAATTTCTTAGTCATTAAGTATCACTTTTAGACCAAATCTAGTCATTTGCATTCCCTTTCTCTCCAGCCATGACTTGAGCCTCTCCAATACCTTTTTACACTTCTCTCAACTTCCCTTAACCATCTCCAAGAGTTTCCAAGTGGTAGAACTCATGTTGGAGATCTAGAAAGCAAGATAGATCAAAACTAGTCAAAGTAGTTCTACTAATTCTTCTTTCTAGGTCTTTCCCTATAATTTCAGTTCTCCACTTGTTTCCACTTAAATATTTATTTCTCCAGGTCTTATTAAGTTCAAAAATCTATTTTTAAGCCTTGGAAATAAGTTTGGTGGAGATAGAAGGTAAGAAGCCTAGCAAAGACCCAAACTAGTCAAGGTAAGGTTTAAGTAGGATTTTGAATTCGTAATGAATTTCCCTTATTTCAGTTTTTAAACCTAAGCTATTATTTGATGAATGATGGTCTTAGGAACCCTTATATATTGCTTGAAACATAAAATTTAAGTGGAGGATTAGAGTTAGATCTAAATCTCCAAAATTTGCTATATATGGAATTAAGTTTTTTTTTCATGTGTAGTAGATTAAGTTCTATATTTGTAATCTAATTTCTTAAATTTGGAGTGTATATTTTATTGATTCTATTATTTCTTACACTCATTTGGTGGCTGGTTGTGATGACACACAAGTGTAAAAGTGATTTTAAATTTTGTTTAAACCAAAAAAAAAAAAAAAGAGTTCAAGTGTGCTTATGCCATTCCAAGTGATCCTCTTTGATGTGTATATGTGGGAATTGAATTGTTAATTGTTATTTCAGGTTTAAAACCATGATTGTAATCATGTGGGAATATCCCTAAAATAGGGGAGGTGCTGTCCAAATGTTTTTAAAATGAAATGGCACCATTTAGGAGCAAATGGACTTGTTTTTACAAAATTATTTGCCATTTTGGATCATTTTGTGCTAATGAACTAGCATTCACATTTTAAATACTATTCAACAGTTTTTCAATGCTAGTTATTGACTACCAAGTACCTTAAGTGATTTAAACACTCCTAAGTCATTTTGAGATTAAGTTTCCTAGATTGGTGAAAGTTTTGATTTCGGTATTGTTCAAATATCTTAATGCATTCTTTTTGTAAAATGTGCATCTTGAATAATAGTAATTTATAACAGGTGATTAGCACACTAATCTCTAGAGGATATTGACTCTTTCCATTATCAATTCCTATTCAAGACAGGAGGTAAGTAAAGACTTATAACTGCGTCACAAGAATTACATAGAAGATGTCATTATGTGAAATTTATTTATTCTTGAAAGTTACAAAATGGCATATGCATGGCACGTCTGGCATATCTTGCATGCAAATTGAGAATTTTATTACAGAATATTTAAAAGTGAGTACCGTTGTACCAATTTTATAAGATAAGTTTTAATGGCAATTGCTAGTCTATCGGAGCTGGGTAGATAAGTCTGTTGATACAGACTCTCCCGTTGAAGCGGGACTTGCGGATCTTATGATGTGTCTCGTTGAAGCGGGACAATATTAGCGCGGTGTGGGATGCCCCTTTGATGAGGGAAGGAGTTTTCAAAAACCTCACACGACAGTCGCACCTTATTTTTACTCTTGGCCAGAGTTTCCGCCCAATGTTATCACGGCCTATCGACTTACGGGACTAGCAATGCTCTAAGGGGCCCAATTATGAATAAGTTTTAAGGAAAATACATGAACTAAAATGTTTAAGAAAGAAAAGGGTACAATGGAAACTTTACGAGATTTTTAAGCATACATAAGCATGCATAGTTTTTACTTATTGAGGTTTAGCTCATTTTAGTCTTGTGAAGCAGATGAGGTTGGCACATTTTGGTGTTGACTAGCTGGTTGCCTGACTTACCTTTTGTCGTCATGATCATACAGATATAGATGAGCTTGGCCTGTGGGCAACATTTTTTATTCTGAGATATTTTGGTGTAATGTAAATATTACTGCTGATGGCAAACTCGACTGGTAAAAACCTCTTTTGATTGTACATTTTGTAAAGATACTTTTAACAAAAAATGCCATGCAGTTTCTTTTGTCCTAAAGTTCTAGAAAGTTAAAAAAAAAAAAAATTACCCACTTTTTTATCAAAACAAAAGGTAATGTTTAAGAAAGAATAATACTTCATAGTTTGACTGTATATGACAATATGGTTAAACTAAGGGGTGTTACAGTGTTGGTATCAGAGCGGAAGTTTAATCATTTCTGAAGACTGTCTACATAGGTATGATCATGTGACAAAAAGCTCAGTCAATCAGTAAGTTTTAATTTCCTGTGTTAGCATTAAATTTGATACCATATGTTATGTCTTTATTATTGGTTGTTATGCATGGATGTAAGTGAAATAGAAACTATAGAGGGAATCATGGCAAGGCTTAAGGGCCAAACTAGCGAGCGAAGGGATGATAAAACAAGTGCTACTGAAAATGAGATCAACAAGGATGTTGTTATAGGAAGGTTGATAGAGTTGGTTGAGACACAAGCAAGACAGTTAGAAAAGCTTATAGAAAGGGAGGAAAGGCATGGAGATCAAGCACTACCACAGGCCATAGTTAGACAAGAAAATTATGAACCACTTGTGAGAGGTTTAGAAAGAATAAGCCTCCACCTTTCAAGGGTGAAACTGATCCATTACTGGCAAAAGAGTGGGTTAGGAATATTGAGGGTATTTTTGATTACATTAGAATCTCTGATGAGGAAAAAGTTTCATGTGCCACTTTTATATTCCAGATGGATGCTCGACACTGGTGGGATTCTATGAAGTCTATCACTGACACTACCAGGCTTACTTGGGAGCAGTTTAAGGAAATATTCTACAGATTATATTTCAGCAATGCACATAGGATGTTGAAGGCTGTTGAGTTTGTTAATCTAAAATAGAGAAGTATATCTGTTAGTGACTACATAAAGAGATTTGAAGAGTTATCCCGATTTGCTCCGCACATGATGAGTACAAATGAGCTAAAAGTAAACCAGTTCTTTCAAGGCCTCAAGGAAAAAATTTATAGGGATGTTAAGATATGTCATATGCTGAGGTTGCAGATAAAGCTCTTGAAGCTGAAGAAGCCGAACTAAGAGTTATAAGAGCTCAAGAAATTCGTAGGAATATAAATATAGTAAGGAGAAATATAACTTTTGGAAGAGGATCTCAACTAGAGGCTAGTGGAAATAAAAGAAAGTGGCAACAGAATCAAGGAGAAAGACAAGAGCCCCAAAAATGCCAAGTTACGGGCCAGCAGATACAATCAACTACAACCCAGAGGACTGTTTGTCCTAAATGTAGGAAGACTCATCGTGGAGAATGTCTGATGGGTTCTGGTGCTTGCTTCTTGTGTCAAAAATCTAGACACTATGCAAAGAATTGTCCGAACACTACAGATGAGCAGAAGAAAGTCCCAGCTCATGTATATACAATGACCAAAGAGGATGCTGAGGCGAACCTATCTGTTGTAGCAGGTGAGATTCTTATCTTTGGTATTCCTATTCATGCATTAATAGATTTAGGGGCTACACATTCATTTGCATCACCTGCATTTGTGAGGAAATTGGGCAAAACACCAGAGTACTTGAATTTAAAATATTGTGTAACCATTCCATCAGGAGAAGTTTTATGTTCTGATCAAGTACTTAAGGCATGTCCAATCCAAATAGCTGGTAAAGATTTGTGTGTAGATTTGATAATATTGGATATGCAAGATTTTAAGATTATCTTAGGTATGGATTGGTTATCAAAATACCATGCTACTATTGATTGCTATTTGAAGAGGGTAGTGTTTCAGCCACCAAGTACAGAGAAGTTCACTTTTGTTGGTACTAGCGAAAACTCAATGATTCCAATAATCTCCTCAATAAAAGCAAAGAAGTTACTAGAAAAGGGATGCATGGGTTACTTGGCCAACATAATGGATACTAGAGAAGAGTTAAAAGTGAAGCCTAAAGAAGTGCCGGTAGTTAGTAAATTTCTAGATCTATTTCCTGAAGATTTGTCTCGGTTACGACCTGATAGAGAGATAGAGTTTGTTGTTGACATATTGCCCAGTACAGCTCCTATTTCGAAAGCACCTTATAGAATGGCTCCGGCAGAGTTAAAGGAACTGAAAGTACAGTTACAAGAGTTATTAGACAAAGGTTTTATTCGCCCAAGCTTTTCACCATGGGGTGCTCCGGTTTTGTTTGTAAAGAAGAAAGATGGGACTATAAAGCTTTGCATTGATTATAGGGAGCTAAATAAGGTCACAATCAAAAACAAGTATCCGCTTCCCAGGATTGATGATTTGTTTGA
>JXTB01000267.1:200273-246272 GCA_002914805.1 Parasponia andersonii | reverse complement strand
GACTTATTTATAGCATTTTATTTATCGTCTCCAGGTAAGCACGAGGTGGCATTCAAGACACTAATTGGTATTTTGTTGCACTAAGCTAGCTTAGATTAAACTTAATCGCGTAATGTCATTTTTGTGAATTCTAATAATTGAGTGCTAATACTATGTTTACATTGTTAATTAGAGTCTAATTGACTTTATTTTTATGTTTAATGATTGGTTAAGGGGCTAGGTTCCACCAAATTACAATAAGATTGGCCATATATGATCATAAGTCAAAGTATGACTAGTTTTCACTTTCTAAGGTAGGATTCACCAACTTTAGCTACACTTGGCTGTATAGGAGTGACCAGCAATGTAGTGACTATGCTAAGGATGTTTTAGAGCTTGACTCATGGAAAGTAATGACCAAAATTTCCAAAATACCCCTTAGAATTTAAGTTATGTCATTTCTTAGTCATTAAGTATCACTTTTAGACCAAATCTGGTCATTTGCATTCCCTTTCTCTCCAGCCACGACCTGAGCCTCTCCAATACCTTTTTACACTTCTCTCAACTTCCCTTAACCATCTCCAAGAGTTTCCAAGTGGTAGAACTCATGTTGGAGCTCTAAAAAGCAAGATAGATCAAAATTAGTCAAAGTAGTTCTACTAATTCTTCTTTCTAGGTCTTTCCCTATAATTTTAGTTCTCCACTTGTTTCCACTTAAATATTTGTTTCTCTAGGTTTTATTAAGTTCAAAAATCTATTTCTAAGCCTTGGAAATCAGTTTGGTGGAGATAGAAGGCAAGAAGTCTAGCAAAGACCCAAACTAGTTAAGGTAAGGTTTAAGTAGGATTTTGAATTCGTAATGAATTTCTCTTATTTCAGCTCTTAAACCTAAGCTATTATTTGATGAATGATGGTCCTAGGAACCCTTATATATTGCTTGAAACATAAAATTTAAGTGGAGGATTAGAGTTAGATATAAATACCCCAAATTTGCTATATATGGAATTAAGTTTTTTTTCATGTGTAGTAGATTAAGTTCTATATTTGTAATCTGATTTCTTAAACTTGGAGTGTATATTTTATTGATTCTATTATTTCTTACACTCATTTGGTGGCTGGTTGTGATGACACACAAGTGTAAAAGTGATTTGAAATTTTGTTTAAACCAAAAAAAAAAAGAGTTCAAGTGTGCTTATGCCATTCCAAGTGATCCTCTTTGATGTGTATATATGGGAATTGAATTGTTAATTGTTATTTCAGGTTTAAAACCATGATTGTAATCATGTGGGAATATCCCTAAAATAGGAAAGGTACTGTCCAAATGTTTTTAAAATGAAATGGCACCATTTAGGAACAAATGGACTTGTTTTTACCAAATTATTTGTCATTTTGGATCATTTTGTGCTAATGAACTAGCATTCACATTTTAAATACTATTCAACAGTTTTTCAATGTTAGTTATTGACTACCAAGTACCTTAAGTGATTTAAACACTCCTGAGTCATTTTGAGATTAAGTTTCCTAAATTGGTGAAAGTTTTGATTTCGGTATTGTTCAAATATCTTAATGCATTCTTTTTGTAAAATGTGCATCTTGAATAATAGTAATTTATAACAGGTGATTAGCACACTAATCTCTAGAAGATATTGACTCTTTCCACTGCGTCACAAGAATTACATGGAAGATGTCATTATGTGAAATTTACTTATTCTTGAAAGTTACAAAATGGCATATGCATGGCACGTCTGGCACATCTTGCATGCAAATTGAGAATTTTATTACAGAATATTTAAAAGTGAGTACCGTTGTACCAATTTTATAAGATAAGTTTTAATGGCAATTGCTAGTCTATCAGAGCTGGGTAAGTAAGTCTGTTGATGCAGACTCTCCCGTTGAAGCGGGACTTGCGGATCTTATAATGTGTCTCGTTGAAACGGGACAATATTAGCGCGGTGTGGGATGCCCCTTTGATGAGAGAAGGAGTTTTCAAAAACCTCATATGACGGTCGTACCTTATTTTTACTCTTGGCCAGAGTTTCCGCCCAATGTTATCACGGCCTATCGACTTACGGGACTAGTAATATTCTAAGGGGCCCAATTATGAATAAGTTTTAAGGAAAATACATGAACTAAAATGTTTAAGAAAGAAAATGGTACAATGGGAACTTTACGAGATTTTTAAGCATACATAAGCATGCATAGTTTTTACTTACTGAGATTTAGCTCATTTTAGTCTTGTGATGCAGATGAGGAGGCACATTTTAGTATTGACTAGCTGGTTGCCTGGCTTGCCTTTTGTCGTCGTGATCATACAGATGTAGACGAGCTTGACCTGTGGGCGACATTTTTTGTTCTGAGATATTTTGGTGTAATGTAAATATTACAGCTGATGGCAAAATCGACTGGTGAAAACCTCTTTTGATTGTACATTTTGTAAAGATACTTTTAACAAAAAATGCCATACAGTTTCTTTTCTCCTAAAGTTCTACAAAGTTTATAAAAAAAAAAAAATTGCCCACCATTTTATCAAAACAAAAGGTAATGTTTAAGAAAAAATAATACTTCATAGTTTGACTGTATATGACAATATGGTTAAACTAGGGAGTGTTACAATCTTACTGCTTGATTATAATTATACTTCAGATGGCATTTATATGTGATCCAGAATATTGATTATAATGACTCAGTAACAGAATTATTCTTCAACGCACATATGCGTTGAAGAGTAATTCTATTAGTTAATTATTACTTGTAATAATCGTTTAAAATTAAATAAAATAAGAAAAAATATGGGGACTAGAATTCAAACTACACTCGCATACTCGCCCACTTAACTACTATTTGAGTGCACCCACTTATGTGTTAATTTGCTAGTTGTAAGATTATGCTCAAATATTCAGTATTTTTTTTTTAGAAAAATGAAATATTTTTATTAATAATAGAAAGATAGTACAATATCCATTAAATAGTTGTTGATTACAAAGTAGACATATGTAATAAATTGATTAAAGTTTTCGGAGGAATTTTACATACTAGGATCCTTGTAAAATCGACTTGGAATAAGTGGCTCCTATATATACTTCATTAGAGCTCTACAAATCATCTATTGCCTCGTTATAAATCTTCACTCAATATCTGTTGATGATGTTTCTCACTTCAAATCAAAAGGTCATAAGAGGGCAAATACCATCATGTAAACTATTTAACTTTATATAGATCTGGATGAAAAATATATTTAAAAAATCCACAAAATGAGATCTATTGAAAACCATCGTAGATTTAAACCTAAGTGAGTTAAAATAACAAAAATATACAATAAAACCAAAACTATATATCTAGATCTGGATGAAGTTATACCTTCTCACATGGAAGGATTAATTAAAATCAAAATAAAATGACTCGGAAAATGGATCTCTCCACTGGTGGAAGAGATCAAAAGACCTCCATCTGTAGCGTGGCGAGGAGACAAGTAAAAGAAGAAGAGAGAGGGACAGAGGTAGAGAGAAAAGCTAGAGAAAGGTGTTATATTCACTAGTGTAGTATTTCTAGTGAAAAGGAACTAGCAGTTTAGCAACTCTTGGAATATAGTCGATAATAACTTATAATTTATACTATAGAACAATCAATATAACCTAATATTAAAATTTACAATTTGATTTCTTTATTTGAAATTAAATCCCATTAATGATATTGAAACATATATTTGTCCCCCAAAAAAAATTACAATGACTTGATCGTTTCTAAAGGGCACACGTACCCTATATTTCTTCCAACAGTCATTCTTATATGTACTTGCTGATGTCCCAAAAGAGAAAAAGCACATATGTAGGCCAACAAACCTTACCTCATCAAAATATTTATGTTCACATGTATACAACCCTAATTTTTTCTTGGGATTTAGGGACAAACTTAGGGACAGAAGAACAAATTCCACGGAGTAAAGACCAACGAACTACTTTTCTTGGTCCTTAGGTTCCTACTTAGCATGACCAAGAAAGCGACTTGGATATTTGAGACTCAATCTTTATTCAGGCAGTGAACTCAAAATTAGCATAAATTTCTAAACAGTTGACTTGTGAAATTGGGTCAAATATTATTGGAAATACAGCCTAAAAGAATTATGTTTGTCATTACGAAACAGGTTGGTTCAAATAGTAAGAGCATTTACTATCTAAAATTTTGTTTATAGATTCGAGTCACACTAAGGATAAACGTGAAAACCTATTATCCCTAATCGGGTAGAGTGGAGATTGGATAGTAGTAGATATTTTTCTTTAATTTGTAACAAATGGAGGTCATTAGTTAAACCACACTTTTAAAAAAAAAAAATCACTTGCCATATAGTTACCAAAAAATTTTGCAATTATGATGAATATATATATATATATAGGTGTTTGTTTCTCAACTGTCTAGTTTTCATTGTATTCAATTAAAATTTTTTATAACACAGTTTAATTCTCATAAACACCTGTTTTTGAACTGTTATCTAATCTTCATTAAATTCAACTAGATTTTATATATTGTTCGATACTCATATAATTTCTTTTTTTTTTTTTTCCCTCTTTTGGGACTCGTATAATTTCAATATAATTTCCGAAACATGCATTATTAATCAATAAGTATATTTGCGGAACCAGAAAAAAGTGTATACCTGTAATTAATGTTTTGTTACATGTAATGCACCGTTACAGATTGATGGAAAAATCAAATTAGTATTGCGTGAGTCTATGATGATGGTGCCAGATTGGATCCACGAGAGGCACCGGTACTAGAATTTGTCACGGAATTTTCACAGTACTTCAGGTTGGCTGTCTCAACAATCACATATGTTCCACGGCGCAAAAGCCTCTATTTTGGAAGACTAGAAAGAGAATGGTGTTGGAGAGAGATTATTATGGAGGATTATTCTTTACACCCGCTTTTATGAGAGAGATATTTCCTTAATAAAGATAATTAAGGATTCCTCCGTAAATGCACAATATAAAATACAGCGCGTTCACACCTCATTAATATCTTTTTGATTAATAATAATTAGCATGTAATATTCCCATCATGTGTAGTATTTACTTTTTAGGTTTATTCCTAATAAACGCATTATTGTCTAAACAGTTTAGGTCGCAATATTCTTACTACGGATGACTTGACTAGGAAAATTCCAACACAGATTTTCGGTTATTTAGCCAAAGAAATTTATAAAATTTGAATTATGATATGTGGGTTTTTTTCCCCCCCGAAGGAATAAATGTGTTATACTGTTGTGGGTTGTGGCATTTAAGTTCTTAAATAATATTACTGTATATGAAGACTTTCTTTTTGGTTGGGGGAGTATTGTATTTCAAGATCTTAAACTAGTCAGGACAAATTTTTTATTTTATTTTATGTTGTTTTGAATATTTTATAACGTTATTGCGTACTGACACATGGCTCTTTTTTCTGTAATTTAGACCTACCATTCACTTCGTACGTTAAATTGCAGCACATTAATAGAGTGCCATTTTTCGTTAGGTAATTAATCGATTGGATAAAAGGACGGCAATATAATGGAGAAAAAGGTGCTAATTATAATATGATAGCATCAAATTATTCAATATAATACATTTTGATATATAGTTCATTTATTATATATAAAATTCATTTATCATCGAATATAATTAATTTAAGTTTTATCGCCACTCTTCTTTTTTTTTTTAATCTAATTCTCTCTCATCCCCTTATAAGAAACCTACTTAAGATTTAAAATTTAAATATCTTCTTTACACATATTTTTTAATATTTCTTATTCTAAAATTAGATATTAAAATAATAATAAAATTTATTTTCCCACCCACTAGTTCTAAAATCTTCAATTATTTATATCTTCTTCTATCTTTTACTTTCTTGATAAAAACTCAATCTAAGATCAATGTATTTCAATATATTGTTTCCAATTAAAAAAATGAAAAGAACAATTTTGGAACTCAAATTATCAATCAATTTTTTATTATTTTGTTTTATTATTGTTTACTTATTTCTCATTTAAAAATTAGGTTCTTGAGTTATTTTATTGGTTTTTGAGTTAACTTTCATAAACTTTAAACTAAAACTTTAGTTAAAGAGCGAGGTAGGGAGGGTGGAGGGAAAGAGAGCAATTTCATCAAAATCATTGGAACTTCAAAAGACACAATATGTTGATCTATAATTTCAAAAACTTAATATAAAAGTATTTGAACTTTTTATAAGGATTTTTGGTTTTTATTTCAAGGATGATTGATTTATGGAATGTGTTCAAAGGAATGTTTAAGAAATAATATTGTAATTTATAATAGTGCTTCTAGTTATTTAATATTTATTTTATCTATTTATGGCATTTCAAAGATGATTATTTTTGTAAAAAAATTAATTTTTAGATGAAGAGTGAGAAAAGAAATGGAGTGGTAACAGAGTTAGCTTTATTGATTTTGAAAAGAAACATTATTTATCTAGAGAAATTAGAGTAGTTGTCCATTTTTTACCTTTAAATTTCAAAAAAAAATGTTTGCTTTTTTTTATAAAAAAATTATGAACCAGTATTCTAGACTCCAATTAATATATGAAGATGTATCAATTTCTTTTAAAAGGGAACAATTTCCTAAACTTAATTAAATTATATCATTCAACACAAGAGAAGGGGAGAAAAAAAAAGCTAACAATAACTAGATATAGTCATTTACAGAAGATAATGCAAAATATTTAAGACTATGAGCCAATTTGTTACCATTGTAGGGAATAAAATAGCAAGTAGAACCTTTCCACGATTACTAACAAATAAAACTTAGCTAGAGAAAAATAAAAATAAACAATTAATTTTTTTTAAAAATTATTATAAAATTAATATACAAATGGTCTCATTAGGATTTGAACTTTTTTCTTCTCAGGTACATTTTTAACCATCCTAGACCAAATAAACAATAGACATTTATTTATCTTATCTTGTACCAAACACTGCTTACATAACACACTTAACCAAATAATTCTTTTCTCCAAAAAAAAAAAAGGAAAATTTTCTTGAACAAAATCAAAATTAAAAGTTAATTAATAGAATAATATCAATGTACTTTTTTAAAAATGGCAGAATTTAAAATTTTCAGGACCAAAATAAGTCGTAACTCATTAATTTGGTGATTTTTATTTTATTTTATTTTTTGGTTTTTGTTTTTGGCTAAAAAAACCATGAGTTTGTTGTTGGGAACATTAGGTAGAGAAACTAGGCTACGAACTTGGACAAAGAGGTTTCAGACACAAACGAGAGAAAGAGAGCGACGTCAGAGTCAGAAATAAGTTAATTACATTTGAATTGTTTTTATTTATGAATTAAAAAATGAAAATAAATACAGTGGGCGCACATTACACGGTGGAAGAAGACGTTGCACTGGATCAGACAAGCCCAATCAGTTTGTAGGCCCCGCCTATCAACACCAATAATTATCAAAAAAATATTCTTAAAATAAAACCTTCCCTAGAAAATCATTACTTTTTTTTAAATATATTTTTTTATCATTAATCGTTACCATTAGCAATTTATTTTATTAATTAATCTTGATTAATACACTGGATTTACCCACTCTAATTAGTTTTCAAAAAATCAATTATTTTATAATTATTCTTAATAATTAGGGTGTGAATTTCTGGATAAAATTACACCAACATCTCATATTTTAGTTAGTATTACAATGATAACTCCATGAATCCAAAATTTCACATCAACGCCCTTAAAAATTGGAATTTTGTATTTTGGAGACTTTTCTATCCACTGTTGAATTTTCATTTGATGTTGAATTTTTCTATTTTGTTTTCGTGGTCTTTCCCGGACAAAATTAGCCCTCAGGGACATTTATGTACTGTTTTGTGTTATGTTTTTTCTTTTATTTTTCTGTAATTTTTGTTTAGATTATATCTTTTATTGAATTTTTAATGTAAGAACCTATTTCTTGGAAATTAAAAAGTAGCCCTTTCTGATTAAGTTTTGTAATCCTAAAAATCCTTTGTATTTGAATGTCCCTCCTCGTGCAGCCAATTTGGTAATGTTATACAGCTTAAAGAATTTATGATTCTGATTAGACTGGCAACGTAAGTTTAAAGCTAGAGTTTTTGAATTCATGCTGAAAGTGACTCATTTTCTACAAATCGCATATGATAAAAAAACAGGTTCACCATATTCAAGTAATTTTTGAAATTATATAACAATTAGAATCAAAAACTGTGGAAGCAAATTTTTAAACTGATTCGTATTATAAAACATAGACGATCTTATGACGAAAATAATATCGATAATATTATGCTAATTTTTAAATACAAAGTTTCTTACCCTAAAAATATTGTTGTGCCAGTTAAAAGAGTTTTCCATTGTGATTAAGGTAGAAATAGAAATTTCAAGCAAGAAGGGGGAAAAAAAAAATTGTTATTATTTTCTAGCTTATCAAAGCAGCAGTGAAAAAGTGGTTGAATTTTGTAACCATACTAGAATAATTAACCGAACAGTTTACTTTCTGATAATATATTTACACTAGTTTGTAAATCAAATTATCTCATAGGCAAAATCGTAATTTGGAATTGCTCATCTCATTGCCAGTAACATCGTTTCGCTAGTGGCACGTCTTGTTTCGTTCCTCGTACTAGAAATGCATGGAAATGAGGCAGTCCACACATCATTCTGTCTCTAGATTTTTTTTTCATTATTCTGTCTCTAGTTTTGTTTAGTTGGGGAAATTCTTAGTAGTTGTATTGCTACTATTATAGCAAATGACTTTGATGATTAATAAATTGCTCCAGTTTGTTTTCCAGAAAAAAAAAAAAATGTTTCCAATTATTTTATGTTTATCACTTGAAACTCTATGGAAACTTACTAATCTTAAACTAAAGCTTCAATCAATATAGAAGCTAAAGCTTCATCTCTTTAGGTAAAAGAACTAAAAGTGTGGGGTTTAGTTTTTAAGTTTAAAACTAGGGATAGTACGTCTTTAACTTTGGTATCCTAATTTTAACCTTAATACCCAAAATTCAACTAATACTCAAGTTAGGGTGCGATTTCATGAATTATCATGGGTTTATTGAGACCGTCAAATTCTTTCTGATTTGACCCGTAAAGTTGGTATTCCTATACAATTTGATGAGATGACATTTAAGGGTAAGTTTGGCCATTTTGCAAGAATTCTTATTGATATTGACTTATCCCACCTCATTTTAGATTCTCTGATGGTGGAAGTTGGTAATGATTATTTTTTTATCCCTTTGGAGTATGAACGACTCCCAGACTTCTGCTCTACATGTTAAACTATTGTCATTCTGCTTCTTGTAGGCGTGGCCATAAGATTAGGGCTTCTATTGAGGATGATTCCAAGATGACTCGAGGATATTCTAGAATTCATAAACAAGTTTATAGACCTTTTACTAAGTCTCCTGAGTCTACAGAGATTTCTACTCATGTCGTTCCTTCTAATGTTATTCCTACTACAGAACTGGTTACTAATTCAATGGAGGTACCCACTTAGAATTCTTTTTCACTTCTGGTTAATATTCTCGGGAAAAATAGTGAGGTCCAGCCTGAAAAAGGAAATAAGAAGATTTAAAAAATTAATAATGCTAGTGAGACTAATAAGCTTTCCCAAAATCCTCGAGTAGTGATTAATCCTGATGGCTCTAAGAATTCTATTCACTCTCCAGATTCTTTAAAAAACTCTCTAATTCTAAGATTACAGAAGACTTTGATCTGAATATGATTTATAACAAGAAATATGAGGCAAGGGTTGATGTGGCTCTTTTTGGTAAAAATGATGTGAATGACTCTTTTGAAGAGGTGTTTGATGATTCCAGTGGGACGGGAACAACATCTAAAAGGACTAGGTCTTTGACCCTGATGTTACCCCTTCGGGTTGCACAATAGCTTGTTTTCGAATGAAAGTAATTTATTAGAACTGTAGAGGTATTTCTAATAGGAGTACCCAATTAACTCTTAGAGGCTTTTATCTTCGTTATAAACCGGATTTAGTGTATTTGGCTGAGCCACTCTGTTCTCTTGATACTATTTCAGACTCTTTTTGGACTAATCTTGGTTTGTCTTTGGTTAGTACTAATGAGGTAGACACCCCTACTATTTAGGTTTTTTCTTCGATTAGAATTTAAAGTCCGTTGGTCATTTGTACTCACTCTCAACATGTCTCTCTTCAGGTTATGGTGGGTATATTAACAGTTCATTATTCCTTTGTTTATAGTGCTTCTCATCTTCTTCTAAGAGGGAGTTTTGGATCTCTTTTGGACATGATTGTTCCTATTTGGTGTGTTTTGGGTGATTTTAATACCGTTCTAGGCTCTCATAAGACAACGGGTATTACATACTCTGCTTCTTATTTGACTTTGCTTAGGGGTACTTTCTACACCAGAATAGGTAGAGAAACAAGAGGTCTGGATTTCTCTCATTTAGACAAAGTTTTATGTACCTTTAAGTTTATTGATCTCTGGTCTAATTTGTCTTGTAGCACTTTGCCTCGTCTGCATTCAGATCATTATCCTCTTCTTTTGCACGACCTTTTCATTTTTAGAATGTTTAGGTAGATGACCCCTCCTTCTTTGATTTGATTTATGGTGTCTGGCCTTCTCAGGTTTTAAGCTATCCCACCTCCCGTCTTTTATAAAAACTCAAACTCCTCAAAGCTTCTCTTCGTACTTGGAATTGAGAAGTTTTTAGTAATTTGTCTACCAGAGTTATCGTGGCTATGGATAGGGTTACAAAAATTCAGAATAAGTTGCAAATTGATGACTTTTTTGAGGAGAACTTTCGGGAAGAGGCTGATGCATTGGCTGCCCTGGATAATGCTTTGACTCTGTATGATTCTTTTATGAGAGACAAGTATCGTATTCGTTCGTTAGAAGGGGGGATCATAACTCTTCTTTTTACCATATGATTCTTAAGAGACGTAAAGTTAACAAGCTTTTATCTTCTTTGATTATCAATGACAAGATGTGATTGATCCAGATGTATTGCAGCTTATACTGTTGACTTTTATGCTTTTTTATTTTCTGAGCTGAATCATTCTTTAACTGACTTCTCCATTATTCGAGAGCATATTCCTACTTTGGTTACCGAACATGATAATGCTTGCTTGTTGAGTCTTCCCCTAGAGCAAGAAATTAGAAATATTTTTTTTGATATGGATCCTTCTAGTGTGTCTAGTCTAGATAACTACACTGGGAGATTTTTCTACAATTACTGGCCTATTATGAGTAATGATTTTGTCTTAGCTGTCCAGGAGTTTTTTCGTACTAGTAAGATATTCGCTGGTATTAATTCTAATTTTATAATCCTTATCCCTAAGATTATATAGGCAAATAAGATTGAGCAATTTTGGCCTATTGCTTTAGGGAATTCTTCTTTAAGGTTATCACTAAGATTCTTACTACTAGGCTGGACTGATTAGTTCTCGAATTATCTCTTCGAATCAATTTGAGTTTGTGTAAGGTAGGCAGATAGGTGACTGTATTTTAGGAGTTTCTGAGTGTTTTAACTCTTTAAGCAATTCGGCCTTCAGTGGTCATACTACTTTAAAGATCGATATTTGCAAAATTTTTGACTCTATTAGTTGGTCATTTATTCTGGAGGTCCTCAGGTTTTTTAGGTTTTCGCTTACCTTCACTGCTTGGGTCTCGACTATCTTTAGTCCTGCCCATATTTCAGTCCTTTTAGATAGGGTCTCCTATGATTACTTTTCCTGCTCTGGTGGGGTTAGGCAAGGTGATCATCTCTCTCTTCTTCTTTTTTGCCTTGCAGAGGACTTTTTTTTTCGTTACTTGACTCATCTGTTCAATATAAGAGCTATTGATTCTATCTCTTTACCTTATGGTTAGAGTGCTTTGACCCACTTTTTATATACGGATGATGTTCTTATTTTCTGAAGAGCTTTACTAAAGAACTTGAGAGCTGTTTATTTGGCTTTTGAGTTGTATGGTCTCTTTTAGGTCAACTGGTTAATTGGAAGAAGTTTAATATCTTTTTTGGTGAGGGAATTTCTCCTACTAGAATTAGGGATTTGCTTTCTATTTGTGATATAAAGTGAGGTGGAGAGTCGCTGCACTACTTGGGAGTTCCTCTATTTGTAGGAACTCCTTATCAGCGGTGGTTACTTCATAAGATGGATAGTTTACTGACTCAATTTCATTATTGGATGGGATTGTCTCTCTTCTTTGCTGGCAGAGTTGCTCTAGCTAGTTCTGTGATTTATGGTTCACTTCTTCATTCTTTTCAGATTTATAGATGACCTAGTTCATTACTAAGTAAAATGACAAAGCTATTTCAAAATTTTATTTAGACGGGTTCTATTCTCCAAAAAAGCTGGTCAAAGTCTCATAGAAAAATGTTATCGACCTAAAGAGGAGGGTGGTTGAGGTCTTCGTGACTTATCCTTGCTCAACAAAGCCTTTCTCAAAAAATTCGTTTGGAGAGTGATGACTGTTGATTCTGATTTTTTTTTTTTTTTATCTTTGAGCTTATTTCTTTAAGAGTAATGGGGATTTTAGATATCAGATTAAATCCTCCATCTGAGCTGAGCTTCGACCTTTGTGTCAAGATCTTCGTGAAGAATCTTGTTAACTGGTAAGTAGACATTCTAAAGTTAAATTTTGGACTGATAATTGGATGGGTTGCTCGCGATTTAATTTGGTATCTTCTTCTTTATTTCTCGATTCTCCTTTGGAGAGTTTGGTTGGGGATTTTTTAACGAATTCGAGCTGATCTCTTCCTTTAACTTTTACAGATCGTTATAACTGATGTTATTAAGTCAGTAGTGATTTTAGATGGCCTGTATGCTTTGTACTAGATGGGTTCTTTAGATGGTAGGGTTTCCTACTCTGATGTTTATGTTTCTCTTTCTGATTCTTCAGTCATTTACTTTTGGGAAAAGCAGATTTGGTCTTCCTTTATCCATCATTCGAAGTCAGTTTTATTTTGAAAGATTCTTCATGACCAGATTTCTACTGCATCTTCTTTAATAAGGCGAGACTTTCAACTTTTGTCTTCCTATTGTTTTTATCGTTCATCAGTAGAAGACTCGACATATTTGTTCCTTGAATGCCCTTTTACTGTGCAGCTTTAGTCAATCCTATCCTCTTTATTTCACACTACAATCTTTTTGGAGGACTTGAGGGATCTTTGGGATAGAACTTAACTTTGTTTGTTTAGCCCGCAACTTTGAGTTTTTTTGAAAAGTTGATTTGGTCTCTACTTTTTGGATTATTTATCATATTCAAAATTTGACAATTTTTGAAAATAAAAAATCATCTTTATTTTCAACTTTTGTTCTGTTATGGCGTTTTATTAGAGAGGCTGAGTCTTTGTTCTCTGGTTCTATGTTTAACTCTAAGACCGATCTCTTAATTTTATGAGAATTTCGGATCAAAAGTAGGCCTCAAAAGATGCTAATTATTGTTGAAATTATATGGAGACCTCCTCCTCTGTCCTGGATCAAGATCAACATTGATGGTTCTGCTTATGGGTGTTTAGGGGTGTTTCAGACTCATAGAAGGTTTATTCACAGATGTTTTTCTATTCCTTTAGGAATTGGTTACACTTTTAAGATAGAATTGGCAGCGGCGGTGTATGCGATTGATTTTGCTTGGAAATATGAATGGAAGTATCTCTGGTTAGAGAGTAATTCAATCTATATGATTTCTCTTCTTTTGACCCATTTTATTAAAGTTCCTTTCAGTTGAAGATCAACTTGGTATAGAGTGTTGGGGTACATTACTAATATGGATTTTGTAGTCACTCATATTATTATCATGAGAGTAATTATGTAGCTGATTCTTTAGTTTCTCGTACTCCTTCCTTTGTTTGTCCCACTTAGTGGTGGTCTGCTCCATCTTTTATTTCAATATTTTGTTTACGATGATTGTATTGTAAAACCTAATTATCGTTTTCGCTGATTTTATTTCTCTTTCTGTTTTTTTGTCTTAAGAGGTTAAATTTATGCCACCCTCTCACTCGGTGTCTCTTCTTTTTTTTTTTTTCATCTTGTAATATAATTTCTATTGCTCTGTTGATGTTCGCCAAAAAAAAAAGTTGATCACCTGAACTATTAAAATTTCAATTTTAGGCCTTAAACTACTAAATTGTTATTATGACAGTCAGAAAGATAAAAATGTTTTTGGGGCTAAAATCAATAAATTTAGAATATATTATTTTTTTGCGTGGTGATAATTTCAATAAATTAGAAGATAAAATTGAAACTTTTAATAATTCGAATAACATAGTTAGATAAATAATGCTATAAGATGATGTTAGTCTGTTACTGATTAATGATAATTATATTTTAAATGAAACTTATATGACTCAATTTATGGGTTATTATTACCAATAATAAACTAACACACGTCCAAGTTACTAAGTTGGCCCGCACTAATGCCATAACATTGCTCTAATAAGGTACTCTGCATATAGTTAGTGGGACAAAAATAAAAACTAAAAACAATCCTATTTCAAATGACCAAAAACATAATAGAAATTTTATTTTTGCGATAATTTCCTTTCCCGTATTTCACACTTCTGGATCCGCCAATCTAAGAAACGTGTCCTAAAGTAATAAATTATAACACTACTTCCGGGTTCAACCATCTTTCTTTCTTTCTTTCTTTCACTCTCTCTCTCTCTCTAAACTCCCTCGTTGTTTTCTGTCTCTCATTCTCTCTCTTACGTCTCTCTTATAATCTCTCCTTAAAACCTCTTTTGGCATCATTAAGCCTGAGACAAAGCTGTCTTTTTAGTTAAATGAGCTGCCAAAAAACAGCTTCAGAATCTAAGCAAAACCTCTCTTTTTAACTCGTTTGCTCTCAGAAAAACCGACTTCTACTCTTTTTGTTTTTTTAAATTTTATTTTCTCCCCATTTTTTGGGCTCATTTTTGCCGTTTTGGTCAGGTGGGTGCTTGAGATTTTTGCTGGGTTATACTGCTATCGTGGCTGATACCGAGACCGTCTTCACATCACTGGCTGACCCCACTTGCCAAATTTCAAAACATTATATTAATTTGTATCTTTGATTGAGAATAAGCTAATAATATGAGCTCTTTGTCTCTTTACCCATTGTTTTTTGTTGTGTGAGGTGTTCTTGAGCTGTTATATCCTTAGGTGGGTCACTGGGTTCTATTGGGTTCTCGCTCAAATTTTGGTGTATGGGTTTCTTGGCTGGAACCGGATTGAGCTATCAACTTCTAATTTTGGTTCAATCTCTTTAAGCTTTGGAGCTTGGGTTCTAGTTCTTTGAAATATATATTTATATATATATATATATACATATATAATATATATCTATTTGGCATATATATACATATAGGAGTTTAATTTGAATTGTCTTTCCTGGATCAAGCTGAAGACTTTTGGGGCTTATCAAACTTTTTGAGAGTTTTATTGTTGATTTTCAATATTGGGTTCTATTGAGCATGGATTTCAAGTGAGGTTGCAAGTTTGAAGATCTAGATTTGATTGATTGACTTGGAGGTCTTATGAAATTTGGGTTAATTTGAACTGAAAAGAAAAGGTACAATTAAGAAACTGAGCAAAACTTGTTTGAAGCTTTCGAAAGTCAATTAGAATAAAACTTAAATGGCTTCAAGAGTTGATGATGATCAAGACACTGAGAATAGAGGCAGTATGTGGGTTTTGGATCAGAAGCTTGATCAGCCTATGGATGAGGAGGCTGGGAGGCTCAGAAATATGTACAGAGAAAAGGTATCTTCAAGCTCTCTCTCTCTCTCTCTCTCTCTCTCTCTATACACACACACACACACACACATCCAGAAACACAAAAGTTGACAGTCTATTGGTTTAATTTCGTTGAATTCATATGATTTGAATATAGGCTTTGACTATGAAAAAAAGCGGTATATAAAGTTACTTCACACACATATATATATATATATATATATATATATATAAAACACAAAAGTTGACAGTCTATTGGTTTAATTTCATTGAATTCATATGATTTGAATATAGGCTTTGACTGTGAAAAAAAGCGTTGTATACAGTTACTTCATATATATATATATATATATACTTTGAATTTCTAAAAATAAATAAGGCTTGATGGATCTCTGTTATGTTATCTTGGTCTATAAAGGGAAATTATTGGTGGTTTTTATTACTGGATTTAGTAGTTACAAGTCTTTGTCTGGTTTGGCTAATCCAATTTTGATTCCTCCAGAAATTTTCGGTGTTGTTGCTACTGCGTCTTGCATTCCAAAGTCTTGGAGTGGTTTTTGGAGACTTGGGTACTTCTCCATTGTATGTCTTTTACAATACTTTTCCCGGAACAATAGATGATCCAGAGGATGTGATTGGTGCTCTGTCATTGATTATATACTCTCTTACTCTTGTCCCACTTCTCAAGTATGTTATCGTTGTCTGCAAGGCGAATGACAATGGTCAAGGTAATCTGAACTCTGAAATATCTACTTGCTTCATTGGATGCCTAAATTTTGGTGGAATTGTATGTTGAATTGAAGAAATTTTTACTGCTTTTAGCCATATATATGCGCATTGTTGACTTTTTCTTGTGTTTACTTGGTAATGGTATAAGCAATAAACACTATGCGGATGATTCCTTCTATTTTAACCACTATGTCATAACGTAGTTGACTTTTACGTCACTTCATTATTTCTTTTCCATCATGCTGTCTTTGTAACTGGATGATGTTTCTCATACTTAGATGACTACTTGATGTTGTTAAATTGTCTTTTTTTTGTCCTTCTCTCTTCTTTTTCTACATATATATGATATATGATAATGTCTTCTTCTCAAGGACCAAAGATAAAAGAAAAAAGAAAAAAAAAAAACAGATATGACACCCACCCAAGTAGTAGTAATTTCTGGAGAGATCAAGTATTGATTACTCTGCAAGGATCAATCTTTAATAGTTATTATCTCTTTGAGAAGTGGAAGGCACATTTAAGTTTTCGGGTGCTATATACCTCCATGTTATACCCTCAGAGTAAGATGAATATCCGGTTGAAATTTACTGTTGAAATACATAGCATGTGTGAACAGTAATTAGATTAAAAGTACTTGTTAAAATTTTTGTGTGAAACCTTGTATCCTTTATATTCATTTGTCTTAGATGAATGCTTTCAGTAGTTGTTCAATTTTTCTGTTAATGCTTAGGCACACAGAACTTACTTTTTATGTTGTGCAGGTGGAACATTTGCTCTTTATTCCTTGCTATGTCGACATGCAAAAGTAAAAATAATTCCTAACCAACACCGGACTGATGAAGAGCTAACTACATATAGTCGTTCTACTTTTCGTGAACAGTCTTATGCTGCGAAAACCAAGAGATGGCTGGAAGAACGTCCATTCAGGAAGACAGCCCTTCTTCTCCTTGTCCTTGTTGGTACTTGTATGGTGATTGGGGATGGGATTTTCACCCCGGCAATATCTGGTATACATTTCTTCTTCTTAAAGTCTTAGATCCTATTATATCATAATTATATATAACAGCCTGTCCCCCATCCCCTGCACTTTTTTTTGTCCCCTTTGTCTGCCAATCTGTCTAAGAACTCACTCAAGGTACATAAAACAAATGATTTAATTCTAGCCTAGAAGCGATTATGACCTTTGGGACAACATTATTAATAATACGAAGAAGGTAATATCACCTAATATGTTCGTAATTAATATGTGGTAAGGTGAATAGTTATGCTTGAAATCCAAACCAGATTGCATAGAAGTACTAATAATTTGCAGCCAAGATGCGCACTAACATGAATCAAAACTAAGATCGAATGATACACCATAACATATGCAACCTAGGTAATGTTTTTTCACTTAAAATTCAAGGCAGACTATGTCCTAAGATGCAATTTGGAAAAGAAGAGAAGTAGAAAGAAATCAAAGTACAAAAGATAACAATCTGATACTGGGAAGAAAAAAAAAAAAGAAGTCTCTCTTTTTTGGTACATCCCTAGTTGGATTCTATCTGAATCACATCGATCCACTGAAGGACTGGCAGCAAGAGGAGTCTAGACCATTCGAGTTAGTTTTTTAAGGTATTAACCACTTAGACTCGTCATGAACACCAACCAATGATGATCATAGACTGTGGTTGTGATTTTTCACTGGGATTTCAGAATAACCCTTGAGAACGTGGCCTGTGGATCGTGCTGCCCCTAATGGGGCACAGAGGGGGTAGACTTTAATTCCCCGAGGCTGGGATGGGAAGTGTATGAGGTCCATTCTTCAACCCATCTCCCCTGGCCACCAGGTCTAGATTTTAAGTTGATTGATAATATAATTGGCAATAGATGCTCAATATTTTGAGGTTACCTTGGCCTTTCTTTTCATTTATTTTAGGAATTTTGAGCTTAACTTAGAAAGAAACACAAACTGTTCTCGTTTCTTTTTCCCTTCTATAAATTGTTGTGGATTGAGGTTTTCTATTACCCCAGCAAAAAATGCCAATTCCCGCTCCAACCTTGGGTAGAGATGGGAAAGGAGAATACTCCCCTCCTCCAACTCACCCCTTTTACACCCCAGATTTTCTTGTGTGTATCTGATAAGTCTGCTGTCTGCCATAGTAGGACTAAGATGGTTAAAAAATGCCTCTCACACTATTTTGGTGGCAAAGTTAACTGGTCGACTTGGAGAGAGATAAACTTCGAAGAAGGAACACGAAACTCCTCAGTCCAAATGCCTGATAGCATAATGGGAGAATTTTCTCTTTCTAAAATTGAAAGAAGTACTGTTCATCAATCAGAGTGCATTGATTGGTTTCTGGAGATTTGATGTACCATTTATTAGATGAATTCCTCTTATCAACATCTTCCTAAGTGCTTGGACATGACTGATGACTGTTACAATGGTGATTACACTGTAAATTTCATGTATTCTGAGTCTCATGACTGAAGAAAGATTATTTGAAGTCCTAATGGCTAATATCATATAGTGTAATTAGAGATCTTCAGTTTTTGCTTTGTATGTCTAAACATTTTGTATCATTGTGAAGGAGTAGGTCTTTCTGATGCTGAAGATAGGCTATAAAGACTTGCACACCACAGAGCATACCTGTTTTATAATTCTTCTATATCTCTCTCAAAATTTTCCCTTTTGCTTTTAGAAGTTTCTTGGTCCTGTGCACAAACATCTTTCTGTAGAATATATATTATCAATGAAGCTAGTTCATTTTCCAGATTTGACTTTACCATTCATCAAAATGAAATTCCTCTTAACAAATGTTTGTTTTTTGAATTATTAGTGTTATTATTTTATCAAGTATTCATTCTATTTGTAATGTAAAGGCCCTCATATTTTGTGATTTGCTGTAACTGTAATTGTTAATACTACTCAATTCAGCTCGTCTAAAGTTTAAGCGAAAATTTTGGCATCAAATACCAGTCACACTCGAACTGTAAATTTTTCTATTGTGTGTGGGTGGTAGTATGCGTGGGTTGGGAGGGCATTGCAGAGGATATTTAAATGCGTGGGTTAGAAGCTTGATCATTTTATTGCTTAATATGGTATTATCCTGTCACATCTCTGTTCCTGTCATGGATGTTTAACTATCCTTTTCCTTTGCAGTTTTATCAGCTGTTGGTGGGATCAAAGTAAGAGGTCCCAGTATGAACCCTGGTAATCATACCATACTCCTTGAACTGAACATAATGTCTTATTTGTTCGCTTGTTTCTGCAGCTTTATCATCCAGTTTTGAAGTTTTTAATAGTTGCTTCGTTACTGCTGTGGAGCAGATGTTGTTATACTTGTTGCGGCAGTTATATTAGTAGGATTGTTTAGCATGCAACACTATGGTACAGATAAAGTTGGTTGGCTCTTTGCTCCAATTGTACTGCTATGGTTTCTCATGATTGGAGGTATAGGCATATACAACATTTGGAAATATGACAGTAAAGTGCTCAAAGCTTTCTCGCCTGTGTATATTTATCGATATTTTAGAAGGAATGGGAAAGATGGATGGACCTCCCTTGGAGGTATAATGCTTAGCATAACAGGTGAATTTTCCACATCCAATTTCAATTTTTGATTGGCTTTATTCTTTCACAACATCATCATAATGTATTAATTTTTCACGTGACAATATATGGTGAATTATATTTCTTGCAGGGACGGAGGCACTCTTTGCAGATCTAGCTCATTTTCCAGTCCTAGCTGTTCAGATTGCTTTCGTTCTAGTTGTCTTTCCTTGCCTTCTTTTAGCTTATTCTGGACAAGCCGCATACCTTATGCAAAACCATGATCATGTGAATGACGCATTTTATCGTTCTATTCCAGGTTTGTTTTGATCTTTGCTTTTGCCCTGAAGGCATGCTATTGCAATATGAACCCCTGTAAATCTGTTTATAATTAAGAATTCTATCCGATGAACATTAAAACTTGGCTATCATTCTTTTTATTTATTCATCGTAACTCCTACTGCTGGAACTAACAAGATATGGAAAACGTATTTTATTAGTTTCATAAATGTAAAGGAGTTTCAGCAAAAAAATAAATGTCAAGGAGTTGGGCATTTGGTTTGGAAAAGTTTAATTGAACTTTTTTGGGTTGAAGAGGAAGTTACTAAATTATTCAATCAGCTGATGATGTTAAATATCTAGCAAGTGAATGCTCGAACTTGTGAGAGAAAACCGAAGATTTTCTCAGGGGTATCCAAAATCATTCAAACTTTGATTTGCTTGTTTCGCTGGATCTTAAGTTCTTATGAAAGCAGCACAAAGCCCACTACTATTTAAGTTAACATCTTAAACAAAAGAATGACTCTGAAAAGATACTAATGACACGAGAATCATTTACTAATTTGAGCCCATTAATTTGAGCCCATCAAATTTGGGTTCTCTCATTTTCTTCCCTCTCAAATTAACTGGAAAGAAAATAGGATAGAGGGACCGGTGTAGATTTATCTCATATTTAAGCATCCTGTCTGATAGTTGCTTTTTGTTTCTTACTTGTCAGTTAGCATATATTGGCCCGTGTTCCTTGTTGCAACTGCAGCAGCTATTGTTGCAAGTCAGGCCACAATATCTGCAACGTTTTCAATCATTAAGCAGGCTCTTGCACATGGATGTTTTCCAAGAGTCAAAGTAGTACATACATCAAAGAACTTTCTTGGCCAGATATATGTGCCAGATATCAACTGGATCCTCATGGTTCTATGTATTGCCGTGACTGCTGGATTCAAAAATCAAAACCAAATTGGAAATGCTTATGGTAAGATTTTGTTCAGCTAAATTGTGAAATTTTTGTGATATCTGTACATTATTGATATTGTAAATATGTGAATTGTATGTGCTGTTCATGTGGATGTGGATATATAAAAATGCATCTCCACTTATGATAATATTTAATATTATATATATATATATATATATATATATATATATCTGATAGGAAGTATTTTACATACGATTTATTTCTTTTCCTCTAATATTGTGATTGACTTACACAACTAGAGGCCTTTTGAAGTGCCCAAAACCTAAAAATTATTTTAAGTTGGAAAGCCGCCTCTGTTGAACTAGACATGGTCCACTGGTGTCCACCTCTCTGTACATTCACAGAGGGCGGACACTTGATGCATTTTCTAAAAGTAGATGATTAACTTGCCGTTATGTTCGAATGTATTTCAAAACACTCTAATTCCACTCAGATTCTTAGAATACGAACACCTTCAGTATAGTGTATACTCTTTGTTGTGGTGTCAGTGTTAAGCATTAATGGACACAGAAAGCAACTCCTGCTCGCACTAGAGTTTGGTCAGTTTGCAGTTGTTTTCTTGATAATTTAACAAAATATGTCATGTAGAACATAACGAAATATCTTGATGAAATTTTTTTTTATATTTACAATACGGGCATGCTAAATTGGTTTGGTGATGAAAGATGCATCTGTCTTATCCCTAAGATCTGGATTCTTGTAAGATCAGTGCCTTAAGACCATTTAGTCTAGTTAATAATATAGTTACTTTGAAACCGTTATTAAGTCTAAAAAATGTAGAAAACTTCGGAGAAATTAAAAAAAAGATCGTACATACACAGGCATACCTGCTCAAGGTTAGTATCAGATGCATTAAATCAAGTTTGGGTAAGGATTGATGAAGAGGTTTTTCCGTAATACAGTCTTGGAACGGTTTTGAATGAACTTGCTACTTGTAACGGTTTGGAATGAGCCTTCTTCAATGTTATATGGGCCATTGACATAAGAATTGTTGGTTTTGCTTTGTGTTTGCTCACACAAGATCATACAAACGTGGCAGATGTTTGACTCTAATCTAGTTCATAATTGTTGGGTTAAGTGTTACTTTTTTTTTTAATTATTATTATCTTCCAATGTGAGACTTAAGTCAAGTTTGTAATCAGTAGCATGATATTTGATGTTATGACAGGGACGGCGGTTGTGGTAGTCATGCTGGTCACCACATTGCTTATGACTCTAATCATGATTTTAGTCTGGCGCTGCCACTGGATTCTCGTCGTGATCTTCACTGGTTTGTCACTGGTTGTTGAGTTGACTTACTTTTCTGCTGTACTTTTCAAAGTCGATCAAGGTGGGTGGGTGCCCCTTGTGATAGCTGCAGCTTTTCTTGTCATCATGTTTGTTTGGCACTATGGCACGGTGAAGCGTTATGAATTTGAGATGCATAGCAAGGTTTCGATGGCATGGATTCTTGGACTTGGTCCGAGTTTAGGACTTGTCCGGGTTCCTGGTATAGGACTTGTGTACACTGAACTTGCAAGTGGCGTACCTCACATATTTTCTCACTTCATCACAAACCTCCCAGCCATCCATTCTGTTGTTGTCTTTGTCTGTGTGAAGTATCTTCCTGTATACACAGTCCCAGAGGAAGAGAGATTCCTCGTAAAGCGAATTGGACCAAAGAACTTCCACATGTTCCGCTGTGTTGCAAGATATGGCTACAAAGACCTCCACAAGAAAGACGACGATTTTGAGAAAAAGCTGTTTGATAATCTTTTTATGTTTGTAAGGCTCGATGCAATGATGGAAGGTTGTTCAGACTCCGACGAGTACAGCATTTACGCCCAGCAAACTGAGCAGTCACGAGAGGGCCTCTTGAACAATAACGGTCACACAACTTCCTCCAGTGTTGACCTTACCTTCTCTTCGGTAGATTCGATTGTCCCTGTTAAGTCTCCGATACATGTGAACAACAATACAGTTGGGTCGTCAGGTCAGGTGAGCAGCCATACTGAGGTTGATGAGCTAGAATTTTTGAATAGTTGTAGAGATGCTGGTGTAGTGCACATACTGGGGAATACAGTAGTCAGAGCAAGGAGAGAGTCAAGGTTCCATAAGAAGATAGCTGTTGATTATATATATGCATTTCTTAGGAAGATATGCAGAGAGAACAGTGTGATATTCAATGTTCCCCATGAGAGCCTATTAAATGTTGGGCAAATTTTCTTCGTGTAACTTTTATTTTTGTACTATGGACAATTACATCTTTATATCTCATTCGTTGTGCGCGGAACTGTAGATGCCTATTTCCTTGTGTTGCTACCATGTTGCACTATGTATGCAAAAAAGAAAAGGGATAGACTAGGAAACTCTAGATGAAATTGTATATAACTCTCACAACAGGAGAAATTTTTTGCTGTTGTTTTTGCTTTCTCTTTTTCTTTTTTCTTTTTAATGATTGCTATTTAGTATTTTCTACGGGATTGTAAGGGCAAAACTTTTGGTTATGGAGTCCAATTCTGAGTCACCAATCAAATAATGTTGCACTAGTTTTGGAATTAAATTTTTTTTTCTTGATCAGCTCATATAATGTTGTTTTGTCAATATTTTTAATGTGGAAATTGGAGTCGAGTAATCCAAAAGTTCTCGCTATTTTGTGGAAAGACGACATTTTGGGAGCGTGACATCCTACTGGCAATTAATTGCAACTGGGTGAAAATACTAGTTTTCCATGGATATATTTTACGTCTTTGCGAATCTTTCTTCTTTTTTTCCCTCCAAAAATGACCCCTTTGTCTCCTCTCAAATTCCCTGAAGAAGAAAGAGACCCCTCTAATAAAACTATAAATGATCCTCATCTCTGCTCTAAACGAAAAACTATGCACTTGTTTTTTTCTCGGACAAAATAGACGAGTTTAATTTGTTGGACAGATACCCCCACATCCTGTAGTAGATGACAATTACGTCAAGATAAATTTGTCATATACTAACAACTGGTAGCCCAATGTTAAGAACCTTTTCCAGTTTGAGTCCAACCTTTTCTCATGGCATACCAAATATTTCAGTGGCGCCTCAAACCTAGAGTTTGAACACGACAGCGAACGTTCGCCTCTACGAAGACAATCTAAGACGGATACGGTAATTTTTTTTTTTTATTTTTTTATTTTTCTTTTAAAGATAGGGAGGTAGCTTTAGTGTTCTAATCGGAGGAACTGACCTCGGATGTAGTCTATCATAGATTCATAGGCGAACCAGTCTTATCAAATGCGAGTCTGGCAAAGACCTAAGCCGCTGCTACAACTAGTGCGAATTGCTTGCATACCTGAAAATTTGGGCCACGTCAGCCCGAATGTAAATGGCCCGGCCTCTAAAGCCAGACCAGACTGGGCCATTGGTGCTAGCCCACACACTTTTTATTTTTTTTCCCTTCTATTTTAAAAATTTGTCTTATTAATTTTAGTTATTTATTTTACTAAATAAATATGCAACTAATAATTTTATTTTTTATTAAAAAAGATTCATTTTTCTATTTATTTCTCCATTTTGTCGTTTTCATTTTTAAAATTACTGGACCAGACCAGATTTAAGTCAGATTTAACCCGTCCCTAAATTTTAGCCCTGTGGACTGTGGACTGCCGGGCCGAGCTAGACCTTCAAAAATACTTTGTAAGCCGGTCCAAACCGGCCCAAATTTCTCTTTGGCCCCGAACGGACCAAACCGCTCATATTTACAGCTTTTGTTGCTTGTATTAAGAGTAATATCAGAACACCAAAATCGTACACAAATATAACATCCATATCAACCATTACTAATTTTAAGAATAAGGATCGAAAAATCAAAATTTTACACCAAAACTCACGCCACATGATGTGATGTGACGTATATTTCAACCAGGGACTTATTTAAATAAGTCTGTCACATCACTAGTGTAAAGCTTGGTATCCGGCCTTTACCCTAGAAAATATCACTTTCTACCATTTGATTTAGAAAAATTAAACCTTTTTACCACTCAAGGTAGAGGCGAGCAGCAACGGGTCTTTTGAATGTCACTTAAAGAAAATGCAGATACTTGGTCGACATTTTCCTTTCTGCAAAATTTTATTAACCTGAGAGTTGGGTTTTAGAGTGAGATTTAAATCTAGAAGATTCACTACTGCGCCTAGTAATTTTGAACCTTCTATCAAAAGAAAAGAGGTCAACTAGATTGAACTACAAAAATGTGGAGTAACCGGACCTAAAATTCCCTAAACTACTAGAACTTAACGATTTTCCATTAAAATACAAATTAATAACAATGTTCCAACAAATTGTCATCTGTATAGCAAGCAAAAAAAAGTTCAGCTACTAATGAAACCCGAAAGTACGAAAATGAACAAGCAACAAAAAATTGGTAGAAATTGAACTGTTTTCTGATCGTTGGTTTTGCAAGGCAAAGCATTTAGAAAACTAGATACTGATTATACTTAAAAGGCCAGTACAAATATTGCAAACAACAAAATTCTTGTCTCTTTAAAGAATGCCGTCAAAAACTGAAATTGACATTCAAAATGAATCATAAATCAAATCAAAACATAAACTTCTTATCTAGGCATTGTTCTCAACTACACCAAAATGGTTTCTGGAAAAGAAAAATAGCAAAATTATTTCAACTAGTAAAAGAAACCCAAGACCTTCCCACCTACATTCTTTCTGCGGGCCTCTTCATGATCCATGATCCCAGCAGATGTGGTCAATACAATGTACCCAAACTGCAAACCATTTGCGAACATAAAGACAGTCAGCAAAAGTGAACATAAAGCGGTACCACGCACAGAAAGTCTTAGTATTGAAACAGTTTGAACAAAATAGCCTCAACCCATTTACTAAATTTCTAAATTGCCCACACCCATTTAACAAGTTTTCAAGAAAAATACTTGCGAAATTTACTAGTATCCCAAATACACCAGTTTGATTCTACTACATCATATGGTAGATTCTATGTAAAAAGATAAAGAAAACTAGTTTTGACAGAATTCTATTGCTGAAAATAGCTTTTAATGACACAGAACAGTACTAAAACATCTGAACAAATGGGCTAACCTGTCTAGATGGGAGCAGTCTTGCAGTCCACCCTTCCATTTCCTTCACTCCGATATCAAAGCGGGGACTAATAACACCACATTTGTTGAGCCTTCCATTCAGTTCAACAACAATCTTTCCAGCTCTATGGTCATCAACATACTCAAACTCGCCAATGTAACCTACAACAAAATTGTAAAGGTGTAAAACTAAGCAAAATTGGAAAAGCATAGAAGGAATTTAACATACCAAAGAACAGATGTTTACCATGCTTTTGCATGACGAGAAGAAACTTGATGATGACCTTGGACGAGGGCCGGATCATAACCTGCCTCTTTCCCCTTTTCTCAGCATTGTACATGCTCTTGAGAGCGTCATTTAACACACTGATGCGCACCATTTCTAGCTGCTGAGTATTAAAGCCAAACAATCTATGAGATTCAGCTTTTGCACTCAAATAAAGAGTTACAGATGAGGTCAAAAGGGATAATATCAAAATTTTGATAAACCCTAATTCAGAACTAGACAAATTTAATTATCTACACCAGACCGAGACACAGACATGTATGGACATTGCAGCTTCCAAGTTTCCACATAAAAGTAACACACAATAACCACAAATTTTTGTTTTTCACCGAAAACATTTGGTTACACATGGCTTAAGTCAATTAATTTGGTTTTAAAAGGTACTGATTATGATTATGCACAAAAAAGAGTAAAGGAGAGATCAAAGGAATCAAAACAAGGACTGTAGCATTGCTAAAAATCAACTTAACAAAAAAAGAAAAACAAATAAAAATTCCAAAGAAAAAAAAATAACGTACAAGGAAGGCGTCAGATGTGTAATATGGGTATATCTAAATCTCCCCAAATTTTCTCAGGAAACAAACGAATCACAAATACAACAACATTTAACAGTAACACCTAAAATTGATTTTTTTCTCTTTTATCGGACAAAATAGTCCACGAATTTTTAATTCAGCAAACAAAAAAAAAAAAGATTTATCCACTAAAATAAAGCAAAATATCCCAGAAATGTTAAAGAACCAGACCACTGGAACCAACAAACATAGCATAAAAAATTTAAAAAAAAAAAAAAAAAGAAAACATGGAAGTAACCTATAAGAGAAACCCTAAAATTTCTTCTTATCAAATTTTCCCGGAGTCCAAACAAACCACAAAAAAGAAGTCAACCATGTCATATAAACAGATTCATAAAAGGTGGGGAAAAATTGTTGACTGGGTACAATGAAGAAGAAAAACCTAATTAAATAAGAGAAATGGTGAAGAACTGATCACAGGAACGCGGGAGAAAGTTGTACCTGAACTCTGAAGAGGCGCCTCTAACTCTGCAGCTTAGGGTTTCCTCGTTCGGGCCTTTTCCAAAGATTATACGATGTAAAACCCTAGCCACCATCCATTATATGTGAATTTTTATAGGTCAAAATTGCTGCTCGGTCCCTTTGTAGCTTCATAGCTATCAAATTCCTTGGACTCTTTTGATGGGCCAATTGAAGCCGAACATCTAGCCCAAGGAAGAAAAGGTTCTTACAAAAAATTCAGGCCCAAAGTCTGAAAACTTGACAAATCCCAGGTGAACTAAAAATTTGAAACATCCTTGAAACATATCATTTTTTAAAAGCTTATTTCAAAAAGAGTATACTTTCCAAAATTATTTACAAAATACTACTTTTCTTTCAATCAAAAGCACTCGAAGTAACCGATCGGTTTATCTAGAGTAACCGATCGGGCTACTTGAGGTAACTAGACTCGTTATCTCAGATAACTTGACCAATTAACTCGAGTACCTTATTAATTTATAAAATATGATATTTTTTAAAATGATGCTGTTATAAATAAATTCAAAATTTTTCAAAAAATTTTAGAATCTAAGGCTTTTCAATTTTTTGAAATTTTACCATATAAAATGCAATTTCCTTAAAAAAAAATTGAGGAAATTAGGTTTAATGGCAGTTTGAGGGACTCTACTAGGAATGTAACAGAGCAGAACAGGACCAGTTTTATGTTTATGATCCATATCTTTGTCTCCATTATTATTTCATTATATCTTCCTAGCATTATTTACCGTTTAATTTGGTGTAGGACAATTTTGAGGAATCGTCGAGGATTGGTTTCTCCAATAGTATAAAGGAGTCCTCATTTGGAACAATCATTTGAGCTAATTAAAAATTCCTATGTTGGCCCGAATCTTTTAGAAGTCTAAATATATTAAAAAAAACCTAAATGGAACTTAAATTCATTAAAATCTCCAATTTTAGTTCAAATCAGTTGGAATTATAATTTAATAAAAGATATAAAAAACTAAAAAACAATACTCAAATAAAGTTTTAACATATTAGAGTTGTCCAAATGTAAAACATTCAATCTCGAAATTATATAGCATATCTTTCATCCAAAAAGGTAACATAACCAAATACTTGAAACTCAAACAGTATTAGTATATGAGTATATATTATTATTATTATTAATTCAAGTTAAATAATAAAAATAATAATAATATAAAAAATAGACACATAATTTATATATAACCGAGGTAGAGTCAATGTAGGGTACTCAATCTCAAGCCTATCATGTCTAGTTAAATATTAAATAAGGAATCCTTATCCTGTACCACACATTATTTATAACAGTTAAAATCCATCCCATTCGGGTCAATGAACCACTTTATTCCGTGAAATTAATATCCTTAGACTCTACTTTTGTCTTCAACTGTGCGACTTAGTTCTTGGGCTTCTTAGCAAAATGGCTGAATTTTCAGTCCAAAGAATTGGCCTTTTTTTCAAAAGGAAATAATTTGAATGTATATCCTTTTTTACATTTCATTTTAATAAATGTTCGTTTTTCTTTCATTTATAGTCGAATATTTGAGTATATATATTTCTACACTTAGTAGATCTACTTATATATGAGTTTTAATTTTTGTATTGTGTATATTAGTTTTTATACTAGGTGATATGAATTCTGCCAACAATTATGACGAAACCCAGCACTTACTATGAAATTCGAACCCCAGGATCACCAAGTCGCAAGATTGTTGAGTCTTGACCCGTAATCTAGCAAGATACAAATCAAGAACTACGAAAGATTAAAGATGCCACACCAAGAATCCTCAAGAACCACTCAAGAATTAATGGGATAAGTCTGATTGTTTTGAACGCCACAAGAGTTAACTTGATAAGTTCAAGAATCTTCTCAAGAATGAAGAAAACACGAATAACTCGTAATATTATTGATCACTAAGCTCCCAAAAATGTACAAGGCCCTCTCCTATATATAGGAGTTAAATTTGTCCCTAATTTAAGATAAACTAATATTATTTTGACATGTGGCAATTCTCTCCTCAATTTAAATCCAAAAAATTACTAAATCTGAATTAAAGAAGTTTCTTAAAAATAAAAAAGACCTTAAAAAATGTGAAGAGAAGTGTTTAGCTTTAATTGGACTCTTCTAGAACCTTCATCATAGTGATTAGGCTCCCTTGGATCTGATTTGGGCTTATATCGGGCCTCCATACGTTAGCCATCTCACCAATGTGTTGAATCAGCCCATTTAATGCCTCTTTGAATCTCTTGGCTCTAAGTCTTGTGATTGGCCCACTTAGCAAGCTTAATGGATCACATGAATACTGCCCTTGAGTCCCTCCAAGCCCATGTGAATGCTCATCCTCTTGCACGTGTGTTTGAGTAGCTACATTTGCATCATTCTCCTCCTCTTGAAAAGGATTTGTCCTCAAATCATCACCTGCATCGAAAGAAGATAAATTAATAACGTTAAAGCTCGCACTAACACTATACTCACCTGGTAATTCTAACTTGTAGGCATTATCATTGACGCGTACCACTACTCGAAATGGTCCATCTCCCCGAGGTAAGAGTTTTGAACGTTGTTGCTCCGGAAAACGATCCTTTCTCAATTGCACCCAAACCCAATCTCCTGGTTCAAATACTATCTTTTGGCGTCCCTTGTTGGCTTGATGGATATATTGTTCAGTCCTTCTTTCAATGTTTAGCCGTGCCTTTTCATGAATCTGTTTTACCAATTCAGCTTTCTTTTTGCCATCTTGCCTATATTTGATCACATAAGGAAATGTCTCAATGAATTCAACCCACTTTGCATAGTGTTTGTTCAGCTTTTGTTGACCCTTTAAATGCTTCAAGGATTCATGATCAGTGTGAATCACAAATTCCTTCGGCCATAGATAATGCTGCCAATTTTCCAATGCCCTTACCAAAGCATACTTCTCCTTATCATAAGTGGGATAGTTTAGAGCTGCCCCACTCAATATTTCACTGAAGTATGCAACTGGACGACCTTCTTGCATCAAGATAGCTCTAATACCTATTCCTGAAGCATCGCACTCAATTTCAAAAGTTTTAGTGAAGTTAGGCAAAACAAGTAAAGGTGCATTAGTTAACTTTTCTTTGATCAGATTAAATGCCTTTTCTTGTTTCTTCCCCCACTTAAACGACACATTCTTCTTAATGACTTCAATAAGAGGGGCGGCCAAGCTACTAAAATCATGCACAAACCGTCTATAGAAACTAGCTAAGCCGTGAAAACTCCTCACTTGGCTGATTGTTGTAGGTGTTGGCCAATCTTGGATTGCTTTCACCTTTTCCTCGTCCACCTCAATTCCTTGAGCACTAATAACAAAGCCAAGAAACACAAGCATTATATTGTTGATGGCTCGGCAATCAACATACATCCTCCATGTCCCATCCTTCTTAGGAACTAACATCACTAGAACTGCACAAGGGCTCATGCTTTCACGAACATACCTCTTGTCCAACAATTCGCCTACTTGCCTTTGAAGTTCCTTTGTCTCCTCGGGATTGTTCCTATAGGCAGGTCGGTTTGGAATTGATGCACCGGGTATGAAGTCAATCTAATGTTCAATCCCACGAATTGGAGGTAAACCATGAGAGATCTCTTCGGAGAATACATTTTCAAACTCCTGCAAAAGAGAAACAATATTACTCGGCAAAGAATCAGCGAGATCATCAGTACATAAAAGAGCCTCCTTGTACATGAGTACTATAAGGGGCTGTTGTAAAACTAAAGCTCTCTTGATCTCACTTTTTTTTGCAATGAAATTGTATTTTTCCTCTCTTACACTCAATAAGGCTGCATTGCTCTCTTTTTCCCTTTTACCCTCACTCATGGTTTTGCTCTTATGTTTTTCTCTCGTCTCTTTTTCTTTTCTCTCGCTTTCAGCCTTTCTCTCTTTCTCTTTTCTCTTTTCACTTGCTTTTTGCATCTTTAGTTGGTCTTTAAGAACTTGTTTTGGAGTCAATGGCACAAGTGATATATGCAACTTTTTAATAGTAAAAGAGTACTTATTGGTGAAACTATCATGTGCGACTCGCCGATCGTACTGCCATGGTCTTCCTAATAGGATGTGATACGCATGCATAGGTACCACATCGTAAAGTACTTCATTTTCATACTTGCCAATGGAAAATGCCACCAACACCTGTTTTGTCACCTTGACTTCTCCACAATTGTTCAGCCACTGAAGTCAGTACGGTCGTGGATGCTTTATGGTAGGTAATGCTAATTTCTCCACTAATTCAGTACTAGCCACATTGGTATAACTCCCTCCATCAATTATGACACTGCAAACTTTGTTCTTCACAAAACATCGAGTATGAAACAAGTTCTCTTGCTGGTTGTTGTTTTCTTCCTTAACTTGTGCACTAAGAGCTCGTCTCACCACTAATGATTCTCTGTCTACAGCACACTATCCTTCATATTCATCTTCAAGTGGTGGCATGTCATCTTCTTCATCTTCTCTTTATCATCTGTCTCAATCTCCCCTTGAGCATTGATCACCATCACCCTTTTATTCGGACATTGGCTAGCAATATGACCCCTGCCTTGACATTTAAAACACTTAATGTCACGATTTCTAGAAATGACAGATTCGGTGCTACCTTATTTTTGCGCCACAGCTTGTTTTGTGTCCTTAGAAGACTCAGACTTAGGCTTAGCTGATGGAAATTCGTCTCGTTTAGGTGTTGATCTCTATGAGTTTGGAGGAGCTAAGCTTGGTCCCCTTCTAGGAAAGTTCCTTCGTTTCAATTGTTGCTCAACTTTGATAATTTGATGCACCATATCTGTCAGCTCTACATAATGTTGCATCTCTACCACGTCCGCTATCTCTCTATTTAGACCGTGTAAGAATCTAGCCATGATAGATTCTCTATCCTTCTCTGCATTTGCTCGAATCATAGCAACCTCTATCTCCTTGTAGTAATCATCAACACTCTTGGATCCTTGGGTTAGTCACTGCAACTTGTTGTACAGCTCCCGATGGTAGTAGCTTGGAACGAAACGTCTTCTCATGATTGTTTTCATCTCATCCCACGCCTCAACAGGGCATTCCAGATTTCTCCTTCTTTCCTTCAACAATTGATCCCACCAAACAATAGCATAATCAGTGAATTCGATTACAGCAAGCTTTACCTTTTTAATCTCAGAATAGTTATGGCAATCGAAGATGATCTCCATTCTCTTCTCCCACTCTAGATAAGCTTCAGGATCGTTTTTACCTTGGAAGGATGGAATTTTCACTTTAATGCCTCCCAAGTCATTATCTCGCCTAGGTCTACCCATCCTAGCATCTCTATTCCCGTTACCACGCTTGAAACTGCCCTTATTTATTGTTGGTTCATCCATCTCTTCCCATTCCTCTACATCTTCATCATCACCCCATTGCTCCTCTAGTTGTACCTGCCTAGGTGGTTGCCTAATGGGAGCATTTTGAGGCTGACCCGCAGCTGTTTCTCCTTCCAACCTATCAATCCTTTCATGAATTGGTTCTAATTCAGCTCTCATCATTCTCCTCATATCCCCCAACAATGCCTGTAATTGTAAGTTTGGAACAGTTGGTTGTTGTACCTCTTCAGTTGTGTTACCTTCTTGAATATGTGATATATTGAAATCTGCAAAAACAAGGTTAGGACCTCACAAGCACTCTTTCCTCTCGTATTTCATTCAGAAAGAATTACTCACTCTCGTGTTTGGCACTCAATGGCTTTTACTCTCTTGTGTTCTCACCACTCTTGCCTTTTTCCACTCGATATGTTTTCTTTTCACTCTTAATCAGATTCAAGAATACTCCAGTAGTAATTCAATATGATGAGCAACCAGATCAAATCAAAAAACTCACAAGCAATTCTCAAGAAACTGGTGCAAGAAATATGAGTAATACGAATTCTTCGGTTTCAGTAATTCCCTAAAATTCACACAATTTCTCCTAAATTTTGATGATTTTTCACACTCAAGCATGGAGTTTTGGCAAAAAGGAGTTTAGGAAGTAAGAAACAAGATTGACACAAAAAAAATTTAAGAAGTGTCTCTAGACTTTTTTTTTTCGTAACCCTAATTAAAGAATCAAAGGACAGTAAAGAAAGTAAAGGATAATTCAAACTTGCCTTGAAACCTAAGCTCTGATACCAAATGATATAAACCTCGCCAACAATTGTGACGAAACCCAGCATCTATTATAGAATTCGAACCTCAGGATCACCAAGTCGCAAGATTATTGAGTCTTGACCCGTAATCTAGCAAGATACAAATCAAAAACTACGAAAGATTAAAGACGCCACACCAAGAATCCTCAAGAACCACTCAAGAATCAATGGGATAAGTCTAATTATTTTGAACGCCACAAGAGTTAACTTGATAAGTTCAAGAATCTACTCAAGAATGAAGAAAACACGAATAACTCGTAACATTATTGATCACTAAGCTCCCAAAAATATACAAGGCTCTCTTCTATGTATAGGAGTCAAATTTGTCCCTAATTTAAGATAAACTAATGTTATCTTGATATGTGGCAACCCCCTCCTCAATTTAAATCCGAAAATAACTAAATCTGAATTAAAGAAGTTTCCTAAAAATACAAAAGACCTAGAAAAACGTAAAGAGAAGTGTTTAACTTTAATTGGACTCTTCTAGAACCTTAATCATAGTGATTAGGCTCCCTTGGATATGATTTGGGCTTATATTGGGCCTCCATGCGTTAGCCATCTCACCAATGTGTTGAATCAATCTATTTAATGCCTCTTTGAATCTCTTGGCTCTAAGTCTTGTGATTGGCCCACTTAGCAAGCTTAATGGATCACGTGAATGCTGCTCTTGAGTCCCTCCAAGCCCATGTGAATGCTCCTCCTCTTACATGTGTGGTTGTGCAGCTACATTTGCATCACTAGTTACATATCGGTATATTTATTAGTATACCGATCATTTTGTTATAGCATTTAAAAATTGAATATTTACTTAAAATAGGCTCAAAATTCGATCATTTGTTATAAGGCCTTAAAATATATCTATTTTTGTATCAATTTATTACTTTATAAAAAAATTCTTGTTAAATATTATATAAAATTGATATACTAACACAAAATAATTAATATATTGATATGAAATTAATACAATAATTAATATATTGATATGAAATTAATATACTAATACAAAAAAATGGATACACATATATGATTATTGATACTAATACAAACTAATTTATTAATAAAACTGATATACATTGGCCTACTAAAAACAACCATCTTTCAAAAAATTAATTAAAAATGGATATTTATTAAATATGCTTAAAATATGACCTTTTCTTAAAATGAGGTGGAAAAAACGACAAATTCTTGTAATCCAACTCCAATGTTTATTGCTTACATTAATAATGCTCTTTCATAAATAGCATTTCAAAATTCAACTTTTCCTTTATATAGTAGTATTACGCTCTCACACACATACGCGTGTGAAAACATTTAAATTAAAATCCACAAATGCACATGTCATGATGAGTAATATAGAGAAAAAATTGTCGATCTCACGAGAATTGGGTGTTAAATTATCGTTAAGTACTAGAATTATTACAATTTAACTTTATCTTGATAAACCAATTAAATGAAATTAAAAATTAAATAAATACAAATGTAAAAATGTAAATACATAAATAAAATATGAACAATACTATGCACAAATGTACTAGGAACTTGATTTCACTTAATTACTCCTAAGTTCATCAAATTAAGTTATTACTAGCCTAATTCTTCTCAACTCACTAATCAAGAGACATAACATAATATCATTATCTCTCCTGAGTGTTAAATGAAATAATATACTTAACTACTCGAGTTGATATCTCTATCTATCCCGTTTACTTAAACATTCATTAAGTTTAACCCTTATATTGGAAGTCAAGACATCGCTCACCCATGGGTCTCACAACAACTTAAACTCTCAAAATGACTATCTAGGCGTTGATCTCCTCCTAGTCCCATAATAATCTAAACCATGTTTCTCATTTTCGGATTATGAAATTAATCTCTCTCAAACATCAAAATCATAATCTATGATTAAATAATTTATTGGCCAAATAAATTAGAAACAATGAGTAAAGAGAAACATAAATATATTGAAAATAGAAAATAGACCAAGAATTTTCAGAATAATCCCAATAAAGTATAAAAAAGGGTACATCAAATCCTAAATTAAAAAATCTAACCAAATATAGTAGAATCCATGACTAATCTCGTCAAGAAATTCATAAATGAAAATATATCAAAAAATATTCTAAATAAAAATTCTATAGATATTATAGTAGAGAGAGAAAAAAAAAAACTCTTGTGGAGACGAGCTTCAAGTCTTCAAACAAGAATCTCTCTCAAGTGTTCTTCAAGAAATCCCCAACTCCAAGTTTTATCTCTCTAGAAATTTTGTGCTTCTTTCTTATGTTTTTTTCTCTAATTCTTTGCACTAGGTCTGTGGCTTGAGTGAGTATATATAGTGCTCCAAAAGCAAGTAAATTTTAGCTATTAGATCAAGAAAAAACAACTCAAATCGACCATCTAGCGAAGAAAGGCATAGTTGTGCAACCTCTAACTATGAGAGTGGCCCATCATAGTTGTGCCACTCTTGCTACCAATGTCTAGCTATGGGGTGGCCCATCATAGTGTGGCTTTCACTCTCCCCTTTTCACACCATTTTGCACTATTTTATTCCCTGCTCATGTTGGTTCACCTGTTTGAGTCCCGACTTGATCCAAAATACTTCAAAACTCCTATTTTTGCCATAAAATTATCTTGAATTCTCAGTTATTTACAAAATCAAAACACACAAAAACACAATCAAACTAATAAAAATACTTAAAAATGCATAAATAATTGAACTTAAAGGTACTTGATTTGTCGGTAAATAACAGACTTATCAACTAGCTAACTAAATATTTAGAAATATTTCTCTAAAACAAAATATAAGTAGAAATATATTATTATACTAAAATAACTCTTTTATTAGTAGATAAACCTCAACAAGTTGAGGGAACATTATGGGAAAATTTGGAGCTTTATTTAAAAAAAAAAATTTAAGACGAAAAACTTGAAAGAAACTGCTAATGGTAAAAACTCGTTCTACTCAATCCACTTTCTTCAAATTTAGATAGTTATTTTCAAAAATTCGATCAATATCACTTATTAAAAATCAGGATGCTCTCCCAAAAAAGCTATCCCAAATAGTATAATCAAAAAAGAAAAAAAAGAAGGTATAGTCACGATTTTAACTGGGATATTATTATATATTATGTATCGAATATTTAAGTGCTTAATTAGATAAAATAAATTATATTTATTCATTATTTTTATCTTATGTATATGTTATTCTATATGTCTGAAGCGTGTATATATATAGCAAAAGGAAAAGAGAGAGAGAGAAAGAGAGAGAGTTTTACATGAAACCCTAAGATTAAAATCTAAATATTCCTAATATTCTCCTCTAAAACACATATAGACTTTATCCTATATTTCTCCATTCCTCTCTTTCTCTCATATCGCTGAGAATACTCTATGATTTGAAGGATTCTCTCTTAGTTTATTTTTTTTTCAATTTTTAGGAAGAACGTAAATTTTTTAGAATTCTTTTTCTTTAAGATTGTAATTTCTCTATTGGATTAAATTTCAACTTATGATATCTTGAGTTCAAAAAAGTATTTAGAGTCTGAAATTTTTATGAGATGTTATGCTATATGCTTATATGATTTTTCCAAAGTTTTATATTTATATCTTACTCCTATTATTGTATATAAATCTTTTAATAATACTAGTCGTCGCTTAAGAAAACCTGATATATAGATGCAATAATTTTGATCTATAATGTAAGAGGGTAAAAATTTTTAAATATATATATATATATATATATATATATATATATATTAGCTTATGTTGTATAAAGTTTCATGGTCATAGAAAATTATTTCTATTTGTTATTAAAAAAAATTTATGCACTGTTTTGAACATCAGTGAATCTGACAAATTTTATATTTCCATTTGGTACTATTCAAAACCTAAGCTATTGATATTTTTGTGACATAATCTTTTTATTAGCTAATATATGTGTTATTAAAGTCTTAAAATATTTTCATGATTTTTGGGATGATATAGTTAATTACGATTTTCGTATGATTTTCGGGATGGCAAAGTTAATTATGATTTCGTAATTTGTATTGTTCTATTGATTTAGGTGCTAATATGAAGTCCAATATATAATTATATGAACTTAAAATATTACGTAAAGTTCAATTTTGGAATCTCCAATTTTTATACATGGCTTCTACTATATTAAAAATATCTCCAAAAATATTTAGGTTCGTCTGGTTTACGAAAAATCCTATTAAATTGTAGCATTATCTATTGGTCATAAGTTTAACAGTTTTACCAGATTATAAGCCTTGGATTTAAAATTAGAAAAAGAATATGAAAACCTTAATTTATAAATTTTAATAATTTTTCTGGATCTTTTTAACATATTCTAATAAGCTCTCCAAAAGTTTAGAATAAATATATTAATGTGTTAGAATCTAAAATTCTTAAAATATGTATTGTTCGTTGAATTTTTTAGATTTAGTTATTTTATAAAAATGATTTTATGATTTTATATTGTGGGCATATTTAGACACATAAAATATATTTCTTATGAACAATTGTAGCAAGTGTTAATATATATAATGATTCAGAGCAATATATATATATATGTAAGGACTATTATTACTTGAATAATAATAATAAATGATAAACAAAAAGTACATGGTTTCAACGAGGTAGATTGTATAGTATTTCACTACAAGCATTATAAGAAAAAAATTATTACAGACTTAAGGTAAGAAAATTCTACCCTATATATTTATGTATTATCTATTTGCTATTATATGATGCAATTATAGTCTATATGATATAATGTTAAGTTCTTTGTATTATTAGTTTGCATATTAAGTATAATAAGTATATTATGACCATATATAAGCATTACATAAATTGCTGAAAGATGATATCAAAGAAGTGAATTTCAAAAGCATTGTATATCCTAATTATGATCAAAGAAGAATGTTTTCTTAAAGTGTTTGTTAAGTTTTTTAAAGTAGTATAGGCGTCCGACTGATTGACCTACAATCACTTTGTTAAAAGTAAATAGTTAAATTACGATGCTAGCTATTATAGTATGATAGCTATATGGGATCCGAATAGCTGTAAAGTCATCTATGTTTTTCATGCATCATGTTTATGGCCCATTACTTCTGATAGAATTGGCATTTCACTATATATGTCGAGCTCAAATATGAAAGTTTTTATGAAATGAAAATATTTACAAACAAGATCTTTTTTAAAAGAAGGGAATGCATAGTTATGGTTCTAAAAGTGCACTATTCATGAAACACGACATTCATTTTATATATAAGAATTACATACTGAGCACAAGCTCATTACATTCCTTTAAATTTTTCAGATAAGTGGTAAGTTACTGGAGATTGGCTAGTGGCAGCAGTGGAATCCAAAATGGCACTATGACATTTTTAATCAACTTTGAGTTTTTTATTTTTCTTGTATTTAGTTTTTGGATTAAAACTAAGTGTTGTTGTTTTCATGGAGTATTTGAGTATTAAGTTTTATTTTTCTAAAGTTTTTAATAAGAAGTTTCTTAGTTTAGTTATTATTATTAAAAACTTAATACTTGGTATATCGTTAAATAACCAAATTAATTATCTTTCTATCTCTATCTAGCAAAGTTTAGGAAAATCCTAATAATTATCGAGTATAGTGACAAATAAGGTCAATTTCATGAGGAATTGGTCTAGCTAAATTGTTACTAATCCTATGGTGATGAAGGATTAAAAAATAAAAATAAAATAGAAAATAAAAAGCAATAATAAAGGAAATAGATTAAGATTCATTTGTCACCGCTAAATAGTCATGCTAATTAATTACCAACTCTATATCCAAATAATTGTAGATATTCCACAAACATGCAACTATCCCTGTCTTTCCTTAAATAATATACTTGATAGACAAACACCTCGCCTTATCTAGCCTTTTTTTATTAACTAACCTGAGTAAACGCTCTAGAATTAATTAACGAAAGCATTAAGTTGAGAAAGATCTTGGGTTGATCTAGATCATAATCATATAAATATGGAATGTTAATCTAGGTTATACTCCTCACTATAGCTAACACATCAAATGATTGTACTAACTATAGAGTCACTACTTATAGATTCAAATTATAACAAACATCTAACTTAAATCCTAGCAGTACATTTTATTATCAATCATTCAAGTAGTCATCTCAAATAAAAGATAAGAACAATCCAATATAGAGGAATATCAACAATTTGAAAGTAAATAATAGATAAGATATATAGAATCTGAAAAAATCAATTAATAGTCATGTTAGGGTTTTGAAATTACCCTCAACCTAATCTAGGGCCTATCTTAACATGTATATAAGGATAAAGAGAATAAAGATCATGCTAAAAATAAATAAAAACTAAAGGAAAAGAAGGAAGAACAAAGGTAGCGGCAGCAGCAGCTCTCGAGCCCTCTTCCTCCTTTCTCTCTCTCTATATATATACATATATTTGTTTTGTTGTGGCTCCTAGGTATTGATGACTTACTCCATCTACTGTAGAATGTCCTATGTATAGATAATTAAGTGTCGGAACCATCTAAGTTATGTCTCATTCGGAATAGGAATCTTAGGCCGTAAAAAATCGGGTAAGTTGGTGAAAATCCACGTCGCTAGTACTACGGTACATGAATTCTAGTATTAGGATGCTGATTTTCTGGAGTTTTTTTTTTTGAGTTTTCTGCCTAGGTTTTTTCTAGCTTGTCCAACTTCATCATTTAAGATGGTTTATGGCCCTTTCTAGCTCTTTTTTAATTTTTAATATTAAAACACCTAAGAATACAAAATAACTATAATATAGGTGTAAAATTAACACCTATCAATACTTAAATACTCCATGAAAGTAAAAATACTTAATTTTAATCCAAAAACTAAATACTAGAAAATAAAAAATTTAAGTAAATTAAAAGTATCCAAGTGCCATTTGGGATTCCATTACTAGCACCAGCCAATCTCCAGTAACTTCCTACTCATCTGAAAAATTTAGAGGGATGGACTGAGCTCGTGCCCAATTAGTAAATCTTATACATGTGATAAATGTTGTGTTTTATGAATAGTGCACTTTTGGAATCATAACTATGCATTCCCTTCTTTTGAAAAACATCTTATCTATAAACAATTTTATTTAATAAACATATTCATATTTGAGCTCAATTTAGTGTAATATCAAGCCTATTAGAAGTGATGGATTGTAAAGATGGTGTCATAACAAATATATGTGACCTTATAGCTATTCGGAACCCATATAGCTATCATACTACAATGACTAGTATCGTAATTTTAACATTTGTTCTTAATCTATAATTATAGGTCAATCAGTCAGGTGCCCATACTTTTTTAAGAACTTAACAAATATTTTAAGAAAAACATTCTTCTTTAAATATAATTTGGATACATAGTACTTTTAAAGATCACTTTTTGATACTCATAATTTTTTGTATAATTTATGCAATACTTGTACATGCTCATTTTATACTTAATATGCAACTAATATAGCAATGCATGTAACAATATGTCATAATGTTCATCATTGCACCACATAACAATATATAAATTCACATATAAACACATAGAGGTGAGACTTACTTACTTCAAGTCATTTAAAAAACTTTATTATAATGTTTGTAGCGAAATACCACATAATCAACTATCTAAAACCATGTGCCTGTTCTGTATCATTTTTTATTATTATTCATGCAACATTATTCATTGCATATGTTAACACATACTATCATTATTCATAATAAACATAATTTATATGTCTAAAAATAACTATAACATAAAATCATAAAACCATTTTCATAACATTGCCAAATCTGTAAAATTCAGTGAACAATTGGTGTGTCGTTAAACTACCAAACTAATTTACCTCCTTATCTTTGTCTAGCGAAGCTTAGGAAAACTTAATAATTACCTATGAGGAACTGATCTAACTAAAATACTACTAATCCTATGGTGAAAGATGAGAGCAAGAAAATAAAATAAAAAACAAATGATAAATAATAAGTTAAAATTTCATTCGCTACTACTAAATAATTATATTAACTAACTATCAGATTTTAATAGTTATAAACCAAAACTACCAATCATAGTATAACCCCCTAGAAATCCCTAAACTTGTAACTTTAGTAGAATTATTATTAATAGAATTAGTGTCGAATTTTAATAAATTTATGTTCACAAATCCTTGAAATTATGTGTATAGTATTATTTTAATGTTAAATTTTATTATCTAAGAAAATCATAGTTATTCTTTGTTTTAACTTAGAAATTCTAAGTTAGTTTTCCTTAATAATAAATTAATTATACAAAAATTACATTATATATCTTAATATAACCTAATTAAAAATGTGACATGTTTATGTTACGTTAAAAATTGTTACATTTTATAACCTAAAGTTAATGGTTGCACCAAATAGTACCATGCCATAATTTGAATGGTTAGGATTTATGTATACAAAGAATTAAGTAGACAAATCAATCTAAGGGTAAAAAATAAGTTATAGAAAAAGATGAAGACTAGTGAAGTTTTATCTTATAGAGCTAATAACTATAAATTAGTGGAATAGACACTGCAACAAAAAATACCTTTCAAGATGCTTTTTAAGTGCCTTGAAAGGCCTTTCACAGTGCCCACAAAAGCGTCTTGGTTCCAGATACCGTGATAGGCCTTGGCTATGAAGGCGCTATTAGGTGCCGTAAAAGGTATTTTCCACGACACCTGTTAAGCGCCTTGGTATCTTGATACCAAGGCACTTAACAGGCGCCGTGGAAGATGCCTTGCACGGCGCTTAATAGGCGCCTTGGTAGTTAATTTCCAGGGAGTATTTGTAACGTATTTGTCTATACTATCCCCTAGAATTTTATAAATGTAATCCAAATTCATTACATATACCAAATATTTGAAATAAAATGAAGTATAAATATATATTTACATAGTAATATTAAATTAATATAATAATCCATATAGTCTATATATACATTAGTTTTCTAAGCCAAACTAACATGATCATTAAAGACTACATATAGTTTAAATAAACAAATATTAAGAACCTCAAATGAGAAATTGTATTAGTTCTTCGACCCACTCTTCAAGAAGTCCGTTGATATCATCCTTTATATAGAAATTTTGTCCATTAAACTACAAATTCAAACACCTTATTTGTTAGAAAGTTATCACTAATAAAACATATGGTTACATACCATTGTGGTAAATGATTTAACATTGGCTTGTTCAATGACTTCTCTCATAAATTTACATATGTAGAATCCACACTCAACATTTGTCGGTTGTCTTGGGCACTATACATAAGCATAAAGTAAATATAAGTAATTTTAATAAATCTTCCACCTAACAAGTGTTATTAATTCAAATTTAGTACCTTTATTGACTTATAAACCGGACCATTTGATCTTCCTTTCTTCCCTTTTTCTACATTATATATCTTGAATGCACTTTGAATTGGAAATGTGCAAACACAATAATAAAAGATTGGCAATAGTAACCATAAGTAAAAATACCATAAGAAACTAAACTATAACAAAATAACTATTAGAGAACTTACTCGATCATTATTAAACCAATTTCCTCACAGAGAGCTAAGCCGAGAGGATCTAGAAACCATACATAATCTTTAAGAGGATAAATGATAGGAATGGTCTCTACTCATAGAATTGATGATAAAGATTATTAATATGTAACAATTAACTTCATATAGGAAGTAGTTGATTATATGACAATTTGTTAAGTTTAAAATCTTACCCATGATTCCAAGGTGTAATTAGAAATTGATGTTCATTCTCCATAGATAACATCCGAGTTGCTAAACTTATAGCACGATCCTCACGTGGACCACTTTCTATAGCAATTGCGCTAGGATCCATGAAGATATACCTAGCTTGATAGCCATATTGGGTCACTAAATGGTATAAATGCCTACAAGTACAAAATGCAATATGATTAAGTATTGTATTATATAATTGCCAATTATAGATACATGTATATATATGAAGTTCTATATATATTAAAAAAATAAACTTCTTACCTCATGTATAACGTAATAGGTACGGCCCCAATCTTTTGTAACGTGCAAAACTCAATTATATCTTCTTTGAATACGGGCAAATAAAAAGCTTCTCCAAACACTTCTTTATCAAAAGGAACATTAACAACACCTTCTTCTACTCCTTGAATGGTATTTAACAGTAATTTTATAGAAGCTGGTGCACTATCAACAAATTTAAACTGTGTTTGTGTAATAGATTCTGCTTTACTTCTTTATAGATGTACTTTTTCTTGTGTTTGAGGTGGCTGTGGTTGTGATCCAGCATAACCCAAGCGAGACATACGATGTGGATATTTATTTTGCGTTGCTCTTCCCTGTTGTACTTTCCTAGCTTCCTCCCATTCTGCACTTAATCTTTTCTTAACAAACTCATCCCAAACTTGATGTTCAATCTACGGTGCATATGATGCTGGAGGGTGCTCTAATAACTCTGGACATGTATGTCTATACTCATAAATCAATTCAGTTGTAATCCTAGACTTAAAATCTCTCCACATTTTCNTCTTTTTTGTTATCACTTCTTTTTATAATCATCTCCTCCATTTGAGTCATTCCTCTTGGTTTCTTTTTGTGTTTTCTTTCACCTTGACTACTTGTGATGGTGTAAATTGATAAACATCATCTATACCTTCATTTTCCATGTCAATAATTACCTTTTAAATAATAAAACCACAAATGTAGATCAAAAATTAAGATAGAAAATAATAAGCATGTAAACATAAGAGATAATATATTTAAAAAAACAAAACATCAATCCATAAAGATATAAAAATGAAACAAAAATATATAACTTATTTGATTTATACCTCATTGGTTTCTTTCTTTGATTATCAATCCAAATACCTTCACTATCATCTCATAAACATGTAACATCACTTTCATTAACGTCTACTATCAAAGCCTCCACCGAAACTCCTTTTGAGAATATTTTATGAGCAACAAGTACTGCATTCTCATCTTCAACTCCTAAATTTTGATATTCTTTTGGTTTTTTTGCGAGAACAATCGACCATCGAGCATCAAGTGGATCATTGACGTAAAATACTTGTTTTACTTGTGTTGCCAATATAAATGGATCATTCTTGTGACCTATCCGGTTTAGATCAACTAAAGTGAAGCCTAACTCATCTTCTGTAACCCCATGGTTACTCTCCACCCATTGGCACATAAACACCGGGAACCGAAATGTGATAAAATCAAGTTCCCAAATTTTCTCGATAATGCCATAGTATACCATATCATCCTCTATTAGGTTTTTATCCTTCAAACTTGAAAATTGTATGGTTTTTGCAACAATACTTATCCCACTATTTTGGATTGTTCTTATGTTGTCGCGGTTTCTTGTACAAAAATGAACACTGTTAACTTGATAAGCATTATACTTAATTACATCTAATGATGGTCCACATGATATCCATTTCAATGTATCAGATAGATTATGTGTTGCCTTGTTTATTTCAACTACAATCTATCCAAAATGCAAAATTAACAATTAGAAAACCCAACATATTAGTACTCATACTCTAAAATAGGGAAAAAAAATGAAATCAAACTATTAATTGGAACAACTAATTGGAATTACCCGTTCGCGAAACCAACTAATAAAAGTTCGATGATTTTCATCATATATCCACTTCTCTCTTTTTGATTTCATTGAGAATTGTGTTTTGATCCAATTTATATGCTCCTTTTAACAAATCATCTCCAAAGTAAACTATTACTATTATTATTAAAGAATTCAACATTCAATCAATACAAATCTAATTCACAATAAAACTTACTCGATGAAAGGTTGGACTTCAGCTATATTTTGTAACACAATACGATATACTTGGTCTAGTTGTTCTCATTTAACTATACACATGACATCACCACTTACGCTTTTATTAATATTTGAAGATGCAGGTACTCCGATAGCCTCTACATTTGCCAAATACTCAGAACAAAACTCAACAGCTTCTTTTGTGATATAACACTCTACAATGCATCCTTCTGGCCGGCTTCGATTCCTAACATATCCTTTTAGAATTTTCATGTATCTCTCAAATGGATACATCCATCTCAAATAAACAGGACCACATAACTTCACTTCTCTAACCAAATGTACAGTAAGATGTATCATTATATCAAAAAAACTAGGAGGAAAAAACTGCTCCAACATGCACAATGTTACAACAAGTTCACATTGTAGTTCGTCTAACTTGGAT